>JAGKTI010023459.1:0-14798 GCA_018397915.1 Birgus latro
TTTGCAACAAAAACAAAACAGCATAGCTACTGTCGTAGACGGCAAGTGTTCATACGCTGAGGATATCAACGGCAGTGTTCCTCAGAGTTATATCTTTTCACAAACTCGTTTTGCGACGCCGTACATCACTGACCCTTTGAAAGTACATAATGTCCGATCCACGTATCAGTTTCTCACCCGTTCCTTGCAGCGTCCATCGCACCAATCGCTGCAAATCTCACGTGATGAGCAGTGATACACCCAACTTGTGATTTGTCTATTAATTCTTCCTCTCTTATCCATGGTAAGCTTTCTACACATACGTTACTGTATTTTCAACCTTACAGAGACTGAATTAGTACTGTGCGGCCATCATAAAGTGAAATAATTTAGCGTAAATATATTAGTTAAGAGCGGTGGAGAATGTGTAACGTGATTCGTAATGGTTGTTATAGTGGTCTATCTCTTACATAGTTAACACAGTTAAACAGAGCACGACACGTAATGTTTACCGTCACTCATGTTATCGATTTCTAATCATGTGGAGATCATAGAATTTGTACGTGAGTTCTTGGGTGTCGGCTGAATAACTATGTTTTCTTAATTTCTTCATTTTGTCAGGTATAGTTAGTTTTATTCGTGCATCCGAAAGACACTTTTATTCGCCCTATCAGTACGATGGTTAATGTAGACCATATATAACCCTTACAGCTCGAAAGGCCTCTCCCAAGCTGAGAAATATCGCCTGGAGGTAGAAGAAACAATAAAAAAGGCTGTGCTTCTCGTCAGTTTAGTATATGACATGTGCATCACCCTCCGCTGACCTCATTAAGCCTGCAAGGAATTGATGCTACCAGCTCCGATGTAAGTTCTTCTCTGACAGAGCACCGCAGACGCTTCTATACTTTTTATGCATATACGAGAACAGCTGTGGAGTGTGCCCTGCGAGAGGCCACATAACTGTGAACCTTATCACAGGCTTCGATTTGTTTATGATAATGTGACATGATGAAAATTTGATTATTATGTTTTCATATGGGAACCTACGAGTACTGTATTAAAACTCAATCCATATACAGTGATCGCAAACGTATATTTATGTTATATTATTCACACTACCATTTAATATATTCCTATGTGGCAGTTCATTTCTTGTGCTGGGTATTATATACGAGTATCATCGTCTGTAGAAGTCTGCCTATAATGAATAATAAAATAAAAACAGACGAGTTCACAAAAACTGGATTTGTTATGTAGTACCTTGTGCAGCAAAATTAATAATGAACATTCATTTACTTGTATGTAATTATGAAGGACTAACACGTTGTACCGTACTTATGCCGGACAAACATACCAACTCTCCCGGGACTTCGTCCGGAAATTACCGAAGTCATCAAAATTACCGAAGTCATCATGGCAGATGCTTTTTGAGATTTGTACAGTACCATAAAATTTTCATCCTTTTTAATAGTTTTCATTACCAACATGCAGTATATGAGTCCCCTGTGATAAGAAAGTTATAGTCAGCGAGATACAAACCGTAGGCAATAATTGTTAAAAATATATAACTTTGATCATTAAGTCTTTTCTGGCCGATGATGTACGCTTAATTTTATTCATGTACTTTCCAGACGATTTTATTTAGCCTAGGAGAGAACCCTAGCAGCAAAATGATTAATGAAAGATGAATCAGACTCGTTAGGGGAGAAAAATTGCTTGGAATCAACAATAATACACACGTCACCATAATGAAGGGGTAAGAACAAGAACGCAACAGCGACTGTAGAGTGGTAAAGCTTTGCAATGAAACAACAGTATGTTATTAATGCCTTCCAAAGTGTCCACTCAAAGATCTACCAGAGTGTAAGGCATACTCGTGAAACAATAAACTCACACATTTCTTCATGTTAATAAGTGAGGCAATAAGATGAAGTCACGGAAGAATTTAGCGCATTAACTCCGACGAGGTATTTTTGAGTTTATTGCTGTTATCTCCATAGGATTTTTCATATGATTCTTCAGCTTCCAAAAGAATGAAGGCTACATGCAGGCCCTCCAGTTCGAAAAGTCTCTACTAAGTTTATTGAAGTCGTCTGGCGGCAGCAAAAATATAATGAATAAGAAAGCACTCAGAGAGAGCATACCTTTGCCAATGCCAATGCCACTGCCATTAAAAAAGATCGGGATCCGTGGATATAGATCCGGATCCGGATCCGCCATAATATGTAATCAATTCTTTTTTGGTCCATGGCCCACCTTTCTACAAAATTTCATTGAAATTCATATAAAACTTATCCCAAAATTCAATTATTTCTTCCTTCACCCACGGCCCACCCATCCAAAAAATTTCATCAAAATCCGTTCATAATTTTTTGAGTAATCCTGCTAAAAGACAAACAAACAAACAAACAAACGCAGGGTAAAACACAACCTCCTTGGCGGAGGTAAAATGCTGCAACGAATTCAAGTGGTAAAGAAACAGAACTCACTAACTTTTTATTGTTTCATTTATCTCTTTTTGTATTCAGAGAGAGCTACATAAATGAATAAAAATAAATAGCTATTATTTTCAGTCAATGCACCGACTCCTTCAATCAACAGATGCATTTCCCCTGTATTTTTTTTTATAACAGAACAGAAGAAGGAAAAACAAATGAATAAAAAGAATAATCCATTCACCAGATTAATGGCGTCCTTCATTCATAAAATATCTTTAACAGTTGGACTTGAACAGCTGTAGGTTGAAGTCTGGAGAGAAACAACTATGGAGAAGCGAGTTCCAGAGAGATGCAGTTCGGGAAATAAAAGAATTCTGATAGGCAGAAGTTCTGCAATATGGCTGTGTGACATTACAGTCGTCAGCGCTACCAGACGCCCGTGTAGCACAGGGGAAGGCATGGAGAGGTGGCACAATGGATACAACTTCGTCTGAGCATTTGCCATAAAAGTATCTGTAAAACAATGCAAGAGAGGCAACATTCCTCCTTACTTGAAGGGGAGGTAGTTTATTTACAATAGCTGAGTTAATAATTCCAACAGCTTTGTTCTGAATATTGTCTAGCTGTCTTAGTGCAACCTCTCCACATCCAGTCCACAAGGGTGAGCAATATTCAAGCTGAGATCGCACATGACTCTCATAAATCATAGCTAACTGCTCGTCAGTGAAGAAGTTACGGACTCTGTATAATACTCCAAGTTTCTTTGAGGCGGTTTTAGCAAGTGACCTGACATGAGAGGTCTAGCTGAGGGCATTGTTATGTGAAACACCGAGAATTTCAATACTTTTGTTGATGGGAATATTAGTAGCATTGAAGGTAATATACGAATCTGGCAATATCTGTTTATTAGTAAATTGTATTTGTTTGGTTTTACTAGCATTAAATGAGACAATGTTATTTTGTCCCCATTCAGTGATCTTAGATAAGTCTTGATTTATGGAGATGGCTGTACTAAGTTAAGAGTTAGAGACATTAAACTTTGTAAATGTGTGTTTGAGTGCGAATGAACTGTGAAGTGTTGAGTCATCTGCATATGAATGGATGGGATTGTGGGTGACAGATAAGAGATCATTAANTTGATTTATATAAGGAGATGGCTGTACTAAGTTAAGAGTTAGAGACATTAAACTTTGTAAATGTGTGTTTGAGTGCGAATGAACTGTGAAGTGTTGAGTCATCTGCATATGAATGGATGGGATTGTGGGTGACAGATAAGAGATCATTAATATGAACTAGGAATAAGGTTGGCGCTAGAATGATCCTTGTGGCACACCGGCGTTAACTTAGTAGAAATTATAATATATATCATCTACTTTTACTGTTATTTTTCTGTCACTGAGATATGAGGAAAGCATAGGAACAAAAGATGTTAGTCCATAGCAAGAGAGTTGGGACAGCAGGGAACGGTGCCACACACTGTCGAAAGCTTTAGAAATAGCAAGGGCTACTGTATGACTTTCTCCATGTTGGTCAATTGACTGATGGATGGTATGAGTCAGGAGATTGAGTTTATCAACTGTAGATCTTTCGTGGCGAGAACTACGTTGTCTATCACTAATTAAGTCGTTTGCTTCAAGGTGTTTAACTATGTGCTTATTAACGACAATTTCAAATAGTTTACCAAGAGAAGATGTGATAGCTATTGGTTTGTAATTAGAAGGGTAAAAGAAACTTCCTTTCTTTGGAACTGGGTGGATTATAGCTTCTTTCCATGAATTGGGGAATGAAGAAAGTACGTATGCATAGTCTGAATAATTTAGCTAGAAGAGAGGAAAGTTCTAGGGAGCACTTTTACAAAACAATTAGAGGATTTCCATCTGGGCCTGGAACTTTGTTGGTTGGTAAATTGTCTAGAATGGATTTTACGTATCTAGTCTGTATTTTAAGTGGAACAATTTCGGGAGAGTTAAGCTCATGTGCTGGGACGTTCTGGCTGGCTTCCTTTAAGGAAGAATTTCTGGCAAATGTACTGGGAAAGATATTCGTCTTCCCACGCGGGTCATTTGTAATATTACCATCTGAAGATTTTAGTGGGGGAATGGATGATGACTTGTTAATGTTATTATTGAAAGAACTGAGAGCTGACCAGAATATTCTTTTGGCATTAGGGTTAAGTAGTTTTGATGCTTGATTCTGAAGAAAATTTTGTTTAGAAAGATTTATTACAGCTTTTGCATGGTTTCTAGCAATTTTAAACTGGCAGAGTGATTCAGATGTTTTTTTTATTTTAAGTAAGAGTTATATGCTAATGAATTTTGGGCTGTTGCTCTGGCACAGTTGCTATCAAACCACTTTAGAGAGTTCGATCTTTTAGTGAACTGTTGACTTGGTATGAATAAATCCATACCAACTAGTATCAAGTCATTAATAATGGGACTGGGTAGGACTGACATCACTAGAGAAGAAAGACTGCCATGGAATTTCAGCAAGATAATTTATAAATTCATCCCAGTTTGTCCTATCAAAGTGCCATCGGGTCACCCTGACAGGTTCAGACAGGGGAGGTTTGGGGGGGCTGAATAATGAGGCTTTGATGAGATTGTGGTCAGAGGATCCAAGTGGTGACAGTACTTCTATCCTGTACTGATCTGGATTATGTGTCAGGAATAGATCCAAGAGATGGGCATTATGGTCAGGATTATCTAGTATTCTGGTTGGTTGCTTGACCAACTGCGTGAGATTAAACGATTCTGCAAACAGCTCACATGCTAGACCAGCATCGTCAGTCCTGGCAGAATGCAATAACCATTCAACATTATGTACATTAAAATCATCCAAAATGGTAATTTCGGTGCTAAGGGCAAGGTTGAGGTTACTCAGCTGTGTGGATATGGAATCAAACACACTGGGTTCTGAAGAAGCATTGGGGAAGTGATAGAATACACAAATATATCTGGTAATACTGTATTTAGATAATTTAGTTTATACAGTGAGTAATCAAAATCAGTTGAAGTGAAGTTTAAAACAGTGTCAACTGCATACTGAGATATGATATAACAGGTGCCATCCTTGTTACGGAAGTTTGTGAGGAGATGGAAACCAGAAAAACAAAATAGGGATATTTCGGTAGCGGGAGAGATTTGGGGTTCTGTGAGGAACAGGGCTAGAGGGGATATGGACTGTAGGAAAAAATGAACTGAATTCAAAGTGGTCTTGGGACCACGGATATTGATGAAGAATAAGGCCGCACCTGCACTCCTCCGCTGAGGAGCAGGAATAGAATTTGCAACAGTTGCTTGATGGCGATCGGGAGGACCCTGTGCCGCCAGCCCAACCCTGCTATACTGTTTGTACGCTAGCTTGGCCTAGATTTTCGTGCTTTTGCTGCTCATTTCACGCAGCTCAGTGGCAGAATGAGACAATGCTGTGGCTCAACATCCTTTCCATAGCACTTCATGACTAGCACCATATTCAAGTGTTAATCTATTGCTACAGTTCAGATTTAAGGATGGAAAGATGGTAATTTTAGGCCAAGTTAGCGTAAAAGTAGTATAGTGGTCATAATGCGAGATACCAAATCGTTTACTGATATAAATGCAGTGGCCATTGTTAAAGGGAATGAAAACAGAAGGTGTGATATATTATGTGCATGTAGTGTGGTGTAGACAGTTGAAGATAGAGGTGTTAAGAGAGTATGCTGGCCTACTCTCTGTGTAAATGAAAGCACTTAAAATGTTCAGCAAAGGGAGATGGTCAGGATCAAGTCCTGAGGGGTGGTGAAACGGGAGCTCCAGCTCTCCCTGTCACCAGCTTGCCATCCACCTCGGGAGTAACGCCCTCTTCGACTGGTGCTACAGTCTTCTTCCTTACAAACTATTTTTGTTCGCCTGTGAGAGACTTCTTCGAACTGACGGAGTTAGGTACAGCCTTCATTATCTCCTTCAGTACAGTGGCCCACTCCCAGACTAAATAAACTCGGCTGAAGGTAGCAAGACCAAATAATATGAAAAAATATAACTGGACTGAAGACGTTAACCTTCATTCAACGACCCATCCATTTATCCATTCAATCCATTATTGACCCCATCAGAAGCGTAGGTGCCCGGAGCTAAGGCTTCTCAGTCTCGACATTTAACGCAAGGGTGACCAGTCTCACTTGCATCTGAGTGGCATTATGTAAGTAGTTAACCGCAACCACCCCTAGGACGTAAACCTTTGCAGGCCTCATCTGGCTGGAGCGCCTTAACCCACCAAAAGACCAAAAGTTATTTGTCATTATGGTTACCACCTAGCATAGTAAATGGTTTTCTCAGTTACAAGAAACCATTAGGTTTGTCATTCAGTGAAGAGCCACCTGAAAGTGTGGATGGTGAGAGCCACCACCGACCACGTAATTACTAAATAAATCAGTAAAGTGCGCTCAGTGCGCGCTTGACGAGAAACGGGCGTGTGCACATATGCCTATCATCACAGTTTCGTCTTGGTGTAAACTTTCGAAATTTCTGGTGAGGTAGTTGAACGATAACAGAAGAATAATTGAGCTAAAATATTTACTTTCTCACGTTTTTTCTCTCCCACATTTTCTTTCTGGATGTGCATATAGTGAGGCTGCGTAGCATTTATCACATGCGCAATGCTCATTTCTCTGCTCCCGATTTGCTGTGTCGACGAACTGCATCGAATGACAAAACCCAGAAATGGGGAGATTACCCTTCACGATTTGACTCCCTAAATTAAAAAAAAAAAAAGTTCATATATAATCATAAGTGTAATATTCGATATTTAATTGTTAGAATTCATGCAAGAAAACAGTTACAACAGGAAATCTTTTTAAAATTCGGTTTCATAGTGCAGCATGTCAATTGTATCCTTGGTACGTTACCTTGGAAAACTGGATTCCACGGGACTTCTTTGGCCTCATTAGTAAATATATAGCTAAACGCAAAATTTATTGAATGTATCTATTGCCTGCTGAAAGAATCTCTTCTCTGTCTCACATAGAAAAGTTATTAGCCTCTGAAAACCATCGCGGTCGAGCCGTGTCGTGTCGGGCCGGGCCGTGTCGTGTAAGACCGCTTATGTCTCAGCTGAATGTAGAGTAGAATAAACATCGCTTCGTACGCTGAGCTCGCTTGATCGTAATTAGCGTGTTGCAGCTGGCAAGCTTTGATATATATCAGTCTCATTGTATTAAATTATTCTGTTCGCATTTTCAAAAGCTCCCTTTACACTTAATATTATTCCAGCATTGCCTCACAGCTGAATAAAATCGAAAGATGTTAATCGCATAATATTACTGCAGTTCTTTTGTCCCAAACATAAGAGGGTTAACATTTCCAACGTCATGCACAGACATGACGGCAATAACACTGTCATATACGAGTATGTCCTTATATTATCCACATTGAACCACATATTTACGGAGGTAAGATAATTCATTTTTCGTTTTATATTTGAATTTATACAAAACTCTTAATGCGTATCCAACTGTATTTCCCAGCTCATTTATGCCTGAGGTGGTTGCTGAGTCGGTAGAGAGGTGGTCTGCAGTTCTAAAGACACGAGGTCGATCCCCGGCAAGGGCAGGGAACAGGTTAAGAATTTGATTTTCGTAAACGCAAAGTCCCTCCAACATGTAGCAAAAACACTCCCGCAAAAATCAATACACCAATCCCGTATACGACTGTCTCAGCATGGATTCAATATGGACGATGGGTTTTGGTGCCAAAGTGGTGACATGTGGTATGTGGTACGTAGGAGGACTGCTGGATGTTGAGGAGTGGGTTGTTAGGCCTACTGTCAGAGTCGGGAAAAAAAAATCATTGTCAATATTTGGAAAAGTTTTATTCGAATTGTTACTTCTTCGATATTTAACCTATTAAACATTAGTTTCAAGACGAATAACTCAGTCAAACAAGACACCATAATGTTAATTCTTAGAAACTCCTTCGGCAAGTGAACCCTTGGGGTAAAGGGGCTGTGACGATGAATTTGCATATAATGATAATTATTCTTCTGATAAAAATGCCTGTGGTATCAGTTTTTCTGTATCCTCGTCAGTAACAACAACAATCTGTTTTCTACAGCATACAGCTACGCTTTTATTACTTTCATGTTTCACTTACCGCATCTTCTTCACCAAACCTCTTATCTTGCCACAAGCCACCGTGTTACTGAGTAGTGCGGCAGCAGAATGGAGTTTTGGGCTGAAGTGGGATTTGGAGTACATACTCTATTTTATTGTTTCTTCTGGTAGCTGGGAGCCTCTAGACCAGAAAATCACTTGATGCCAGTTTGACACACTTAGGCAATTTTTTTTACAGGCAAAATTCAAAACGGGTCCTATCCTACACTATCGAAATCTTAAAAAGTCGATATCTTTGTTAATAATTGGTCTATGAACCTAAATTTGGTGGCCAAATGTACATTTTTTGAATCAAAGAAGCCAAATACACCGCTAAATTTATGACTGGAGCATTCAAAATGCATTAATTTGCAAATTATTAGAAATTAAGGGGCTCTGAGACCCAAATTTTTTCATGAAACTGTACATTATCTTCATACAAATTATTTCCAAATCCCATTTCAGCTTCAGTTATTATAATGGTCGTTATCCTACCGATGGACAAGTAGACATTTTATGCTTTTAGTCTTATTTCGCTTAGAGCTTCCGGATGCATGATGCCATTTGTTTCAGCATTACTATTTGAATATCCTACATGTGCATGCTTTGTAGTGATGGTGGTATTGTTTTAGTTGCATTTTTCCATCTGATTTCAGATTAGGTGAATATGGCGACAAGCAGTTTAAATCAACAGAATAGCTGCATACTCCTGAACTACATGACGTGCAAGGACAACAAGGAAAGTCTCTGTGAAGTTTCTACTGCTCGACGTATATCCCTAGTCACATCTAGCAAGCATCGCGGGGACACATTACATAGCGACTGTAACCTGGAAGATGATGATGATACCTCTGTACATATTCATAGAACATATGTATCAACATACACTTCAAAGCACCATATAAAAGAATATATCTCACGCCAGAGAATATCAGAGCCGGAAGTAAAACGGGCTCGTGGATCCCAGACAAACATTTTTAGTTTCAACGACCACTGTTTCATTTGTGGCGAAGTATGTTCTTTAGAACCAGATCCAAAACATCCTGATAGGTGGAAAAGAGTCGTGCAGTGTTGGGACTGCTGATCATGGCCCAAATCAACAAGCTTTCAAGGATGTTATTTTACAGGCTCTGTAGACTATGTCCTGATGCATTTATCTTGGATGGATGTGCCATTCTTTGGGTTATAACATGGCCTACCTCAGGGACAGTTGAAGACTTCGTCCAGAACCTGATAGAGTATATCACACGTTAAATGAGAAAAGCAGGTACCTATTCAGTGTTTGATCGCTACTACCATGATAGCATAAAGAATGTTACGAGAAGTGCCAGAGCAGGTTCTGAAGGCAGCAGTAAACACCAACTAAATATCACAACATCTCTTCCACCTCAGAAGGTCATCTTAACTGTGACAAAAAATAAAGTGCAGCTCATCAACCTGATCTGCGATTATATCCATGACCGTCCAGATTTACTTCCAGCATATTGCAAGATTAGTTTTGACAGGACAAAAGCCAATTCCTGTGCAATATCACAATGGCACTATCCAAGCAGGAATGATCTACAAACAAGGCATGAAGAAGCTGATATTATTATTATTTGTAAAAGTGAAGTTAACAAATTAATGAAAGAATTTTTTTTGTCAAAAGAAACTAGTAACTGAATCTAAGGTAAGAACTTGAATACTGAGAAACAAAGGGAAAAATATACTCCGATTTCTAAGTATTTGCCAGATATAGCATTTGGAATGCACCAGTCATAACTTTAGTGGCGTACATGGATTCTTTGACCAAAAAAATTTAAATTTTGATACAAAATTTATCTTCATAGACCAAGTATTAACAAATATATCGACGTTTTAAGATTTCGATAGTGTAGGATAGCGTCCATTTTGAATTTTTTCTGTAAAAAACTTGTCCAAATATGCCAAAGCGGCGTCAGTGGTTTTGAGGTCTAGAGGCTCCACATACCAGAAAAAGCAATAAAATGTTGTATGTACCCCAAATCCTACTTCAACCTTCTGCTGCCAGACTTGAGAGAGAGAGAGAGAGAGAGAGAGAGAGAGAGAGAGAGAGAGAGAGAGAGAGAGAGAGAGAGAGAGAGAGAGAGAGAGAGAGAGAGAGAGAGAGAGAGAGAGATGAAGGGATGGGGTGGAGAGGTATTTGAGAGGGAGGTATGAGTTGGAGAGAGGGCTGCCTGATGGCGGAGGACAGGGTGACATGCAAGGAGAAAATCTGCTTGTGGTCACCCCTTCCGGGATTCAGGCATCTGGCTATAGAAATATAGACAGATACATAGATAGGCAAAAAGATATTTCGTGAGGTCATAGGAGGAAAAGACAGAAATTTTGTGGGGACACAGAAGCCATGAGGGGGGGAAAAAATGCGATAAATCCAACTTGTGACTAATTATGGGGTATTCCGTAGCGAAATACATGCAAAGTTTCAAAATACTTTGCATGTATGAGAAGGCTGTAGTAACTGACAACAGACTAAAAGAATATCCTGTACAGTATATGGAATGACGTCATGCGAAATTATGGAACTTTTATCACTTGATCTGAATGGATCCTGATATAGTAAATCATTATCATGATATTACCCATATAATTTAATAAATAAACAAATTAATGTATGGGGTGATACTATGCGAAATTATGCTACTTCTCACATAAATTGCGTGGTGATAATAATGACCATGATAATTATCAAAACAACAACAACAACAACAATAGCAGCTGCTGCTACAACATCCTCATCATCATAACCTTTCTCCCCACCTAATTTAAAAAATAAATGAATCGATACTCAAACACTGTAATCTGTTCTAGGCCTACCTTAGCACGGAGAAGAGTTTCTCTGTGACATAGTCCTTGCAGAGTGAGTTTTCAAAAGAAAGGTAGAACTTGTAGTGCTTTGCCATCATGGTGTAGCAGTGGTCGGTGGAGGAGCGAGGGCAGGACAGTTTGCCGCAGCGTCCTATAATATCCACCTGGGGATTAAACACAGAAATAGAGTCCAATATTTTGATCTGACTTTGGTACTCACCATTGCCGAAAAAGCCATACAAAAGGATTACAGTTTCTGACATGTCTCTATTACCTCAACCTCTGTTAGTGCCTCAAATGCACTGTACACTAATACAACTATCACTATCACCACCACCACTGTCCTCATTAACACTGTTACCATTACTGTCAAGATCATCACTATCACTTACACTACCACAAGCATGACTACCAATGCTGCAGCGCTGTGTGCGAGTATTCTTTCAAAAGGTTGAGGTCACTTTTGAGCGTGCATAGATGGGTATTCAGGTGACCAAAGCTAGTAGCATAAGGTTACCGTAATGTCTAGCATGAATGACTTGTTAGCTCTAGGGAAATTAGTTCAGTAATCTAAAGAGACTTACAGATCCCAGAGTAAACTAATGGTTTATATGGAAAATTGACGGCATCTGAATCTGCAACGTGGGAGATAATATAGCGTGTGTGCGGATGTAGCCTACTGTACATTTAGGTGGACAGAACTATGATGTGACAGTTCATCAGGAGGTCCAATTTGGTCTTGTGTCCTTTTCTATGGCAACTAGGATCAGTAATTTGGGTGTGCCTGATGCTGCATACGCAAGCAGATTTGGCCTTACATTTATGAGATGATACTGTAATTTTTCTTTGCTAATCTTCCCTTCCTGACGGTTTCGCTGTGCAAGGGCTTCGCTTAGAGTTAACCTCATCAGTCAGCTAACGTATTCTTTATACTCCCTCCAGATGATTGTATTCAGCTTAGTTTTGTATTTATTTATTTATTTATTATTTTTCGAACCAGAGGGCGGGTTATACAATAGCTTTTATTAACTGCTTCACTGCAAAACTCTCCCCTAAGACGAATAAATCTCTCTGGAAGCATGAAGAATAAGTCAACCTGATTGAAGGGGTATACTTACAATGCAGAACGACCAACCACCAACTAGGCCACGTTTGTGCTCCACTTAGCTACAGGGGTCGGTATGTCTGCCTCTATCTCTGAGACACAAATCATAAGCACCTTACAATATCTAACGTTGTCTACACTCTAAAGCGCATTATAAAATCTGCGACCTCGAAAGTATGGATAAGATATAATTCATTGACGATAATTTCTGTCTTACTCGATGATGATTGAATATTATGTCTGGTGTTTCTGTATGGTTGCTAACTGTATTCTTTAATATGTGATGCAGACTAATCACATAGCAGTTACAGGTGTTCCATACATAGCTGTCAAAGTTTAGGCCTTGTCGTGTTAGGCCAAAATAATATGATTATAAGAGAAAGCGACACTGAAACAAGAAAGACTGAGAAATATAAACGAGAGAGAGAGAGAGAGTATCCCGGCACATGGGATCCATTTCGTACCGTCAAAAACTTTTGCATGGCAGCCACCAGTTTCTCCCTTCGAGAGTGCGTGTAGCAGTTGGACACGAACCATGCGATCATCTTAGTCTTGCCTTCTGCGTAGTTCCTTCCTGCAAGTACTGAGAGAGGCGATGGAGGAGAGGCGATGGGCACACGGTGGAAGCGGCCGTAGCTGGTGATAAACAGAAAAAAGTAAATAATGAAAAAGACTTTTTATTTCTCGTATTTTTTCTCATTTTCCTTCACTGGTACGCAGCCTTGCTTATTTAAAAATGCTTCTGTTCAGATGCCATGAAACAGCTGTGCACAAAGTTTCACAAAACAATTATGTAAACTGATTTATTTTTTAGAGTACATTTTCTAGAACTAACTTCTAGGATTTGAAAAAAAAGAAATACTGTACTGTACATACACCAATATACATATAAGCATAAACACACACACACACACTGGTGGGCGCGGGTTCGCCTCCCGGCAAGGTTGTTGGAAGCGTTTACCAAGCTACTGACCACTTTGGCAGACACAAGGGGTGCTGTGGTTGAACCAGTGTTGCATACTAGTATGCCTGCACCCATTCGGCTTAAGGCGGGCCGATTACACTTGGTTCACAGACTACACACACATCCAAAGCCACTACAACACAAGAATTACATTCACAAGCACTTCTCACCCTACATACAGTATCTACCAGACAGCCAAATCCGCCTAATCCACTGAGTAGAGATACATGGCTTGTATCGTCCCTGCTTCGGTAGGGATAGGCCGGTCCTACAGTGGACCTCAACGGCTGATGATGATATATACTCGTATTTATGTATAGTACTTATGACTGCCGCTAATAAGCCCTATATAGTCTGGCTCTCCTAAGTCAAAAAGGTGTTCATGGCTGCTCACCACTGTATGGCAGGACTTCATGAGCAGGCTCATCTCTTCCCTCAAAGAGGGTGTAAGAAGACGTGGTGGTTGAGGTGGCCTGGCTGACTGCTTATGAGTCCTCCTCCTCGTCCCTACCCACGATGACCCAGGAGGGTCTCCGGAGAGGCTTTGTCTTTCTCCTCAACTACCTCCTCTTTCCAACCCCCAAAGGGTCTCGAAAAATGTGGGGGAAGAAAACAGCCACTATATTAATCCTGGCTGGCTTATGACTCAGGTGGGGAGAGTGATTTTAATGGGACTGCTGCTAATGGGCCCTTCTAGAGTCTGAAGGTGTTATTATCGTGCCCTGGCAAGCTAACCCTCAACAGTGTGTCCAAGTTCGTGTACAGTATGATACGCGTGTGATTCGTGTATAACATGTTCGTGTATAATGATATTTGTGTTTAATATATTCATGTATAATAATATGATTCGTGTATAATACGACACGAAATCGGACACAATAATGACTGGTAAGTTGCCTGAGTAAGATAATGACACCTTCAGTCTCATGTGCCGCAACTATAGTATAGTTCAACTTATCCATTCTGGCCCTAGTGCAGCGTTTCCCAACCTGGGGGGTGTGGCCCGCTGGAGGAGCGCTTTGGATTGCCAAGGGGGGCGTGGGGTAATTAAAGTTCAACAGGGCTAGGCCATGCAAATGCATACAGGGTATTCCCAAAGATATGTATGAACAAGAAACTTTGATAGGAAAACTTGACAACCATCATTATGAGCAACCACATGTGGTGTTGCCATCTAACATCTTAAGCATCCATATGGAACAGATAAAAACATCGTTGTTTAGGCGTCAGAGGGATAGGGGGGCATCTTGAATACAGTCCTGACCAATGGGGGACACAGTGCAAAAAAGTTTGGGAACCCCTGCCCTAGTGGGCCTGCTCAACACTGCAAGGCAGCACTCCACAAGCAGGCCTTAACAAGAA
>JAGKTI010023460.1:0-14798 GCA_018397915.1 Birgus latro
ATGTATATGTATAAAATCACTTGGATACATGTGATTAAGAAATACGAATATGCTGATATCCACAGAGAAAGAAAAACCATTAAATGTTCCGAGGGCTCACTTGTATTCACAGAAGCGCTCACAGCATTTCGTGTTTCCTTCTTCCGTGGATATCAGCATGTGTATGCACGTCTGAATGAACAAATATGCGTGCGTATTTTAACAAAATGTCTACTAATGTTTTATTCGAATGTGATAAAGAATGCCACGGATATTGCGCATTTGTCTGAGAAAAATGGAGAAGATTATGGTGAGGAACGATTACGAGTCAAGGACACGCTTAAAAGAAAAGTTCTAAAGGACGGTGTTATTTCATAAATACCAAACTGTATCACACTTGGTGAGACGGTAATTCGATTTTTATGCGAATCTATCAAAGGTCAAGGTCGCTGATTATGGTCAAAAATTGTATGAGCCGTTGCTGTGAACTCTAGAAACTCTTAGGCCCTGTTCACACGAGGGGTTTTTAAACGTGGCTGTAGACGCTGCGTTTAAAAATGCCTCGTGTGAACAGGGCCTTAATCTAGTAAGAGTCTTGTTACCGCAGTAAGATTTGGAGTGACTTCTCGTAGTAAAGGGGTTAACACGCTCAAGCCCTACTTACCTTGGCCGTCCTTGACCGCCTGTGCAATAGGAGAATGGAGGCGCAGCAGTATTTTTTTTTTTTTTTTTATGTGTCCGACTCTGGGCAAAGGCTTCACAGCCTGCTATCAAGGCCCAGTCGTCCTCCTACAATCTACATGTCACCGCTTCGGCGCTTAACACCCACCGTCCACATTGAATACATGCTAGGGCTGTCTCATACAGGACTGGTGTATTGGTATTAGCGGGGTCATTTTTACGACATGTCGGCGGGTCTTCTGGTAGATCAGTAAAGCCTGATTTAATGAAATTCAAATCCTTAAATTGTTCCCTGCACCAGCGAGGATTCGAACCTGGGTCCCACGGGACCGCAAACCAACTCTCTACCGATCGAGCTACCGCCTCCCCTAAATATGACCTGATTGTACAAAATGTATGGTTATGAGAGGTACCGGAGCGAGAGGTGCAGTTCTGTGTTAGCGTTCGGTGTGAAAAGGCAAAGTGTGGTAGCATGTAATGTGATGACAGTGTATGTAAGGTTGGGAGTGTTCTGAGACCATGATATAGGATTTGTATGGTGTGTGTGTGTGTGTGTGTGTGTGTGTAAGTGTGTGTGTGATCATACCTGGTAGTGTGCCAGTGTACTGTATGGCAGTATGGAATATCTGTAAAACAAGTTTTCAAACACCCTGCAGAAACAGAACGAGAAACTGCCTATAAAAGTATGACAGCCAGAGAGGGATGGGAAAACTAAGGGCGGTTTTTTTGAACGGTTAGAAAGTTTAATAACACATCTTCCTTACCGATTTATTTCTGATTCTTCTCAGTAACTATATTCTTGTGTGTTATTTATCCAGTCTATGTCGATATTGAAAAGTCAAAAAGAGCAAACCAGAGAATATTAATGAGTAGTTTGGAAAATAAATAGTTAAAGAAGAGGTGTTTGAGAGCCTCTTCAACCGACGAGAATACGGGCCTAAGTGCCATATCTATTCCAACAGCGAATACAGCGAGGAGGAGCACGTAGCGGTGGAGGCGCTGGGACGGACGCTAGCTAACCAGGGACAGCATGCGGAGGCCGTGGCCGTGTGGGAACGACGCATCCCTGCCACCACCACCAGCAGGCAGCGTGCCTCACTCTTCCTGCTTATTGCTAAGTCTTATTTTGGTAAGTACTATGCCTAACACAACCACAGCTGTCACCAGGAGGCAACTCGCGTTATTCTTCTTGCTTTATGCTGACACTTTGTTGGCGTTGAAGAGTACCTACCATAAACGCCGCTACCAAACTACCCCCAGCAAATAGCACGCCCCACTCTTCCTGTCACTTAAGTCTTTCTGTGGTCTAGTACTATACCTTCCACAACCACCACTACTTCAGCCACCACCAGCATAACCAGCATAACCACCACCACCAGACAGTGCACCCCACGTCGTTAACTTCGTACCTTCGCTCCATACGCCAGAAAACACTAATCTCCTGATAACAGTAGAGCTTCAAGAAGTCGCTGTATTCAACTCTTGCTTCATGTAGTTCAACATTTTCAACATTATCTAAAACTTCTTCACTTGCAGCCACAGTTTCAACTATTCAGTCCAATTACCTTTTCCGCAGTCGCATTTATTGTCATCTTCCTCTTGGTCCCAGTTGTATTACACTGTTTATCATTCACTGTTATTACACCCACAACTTGCCAGGCGAGAGAGAGCGGGTGTTTTGTATTGATTAGTGTGTGTGTGTGTGTGTGTGTGTGTGTGTGTGTGTGTGTGTGAACAAAGTAACTCAAGCACTCTTCGTTTGATTTAAACTAAATTTGATGGAAGGTTTAAAGGAGAGCTGAGAGGTAAGGATTGGTTTTTTCTTTTAATAACACTAGGACAAAGATCAATGTCACAGGGATAGGTAAAATGCCGACTTAGCAAAATCAATGTAGAGTTTCTGTGCATGTTAGACCAAACAAAGGGATAGGTTGACGGTTAGATAAAAAGAAAACCATTCAGATCAGAGAACCACAAAAGTTCATGGTCACAGGGCAAAGTCAAAGTATGACCCATGTGTGTGTTTTAACAAAATAGCTGAAAGAGTTTTGATCCGATTTTAAGCACACTTGGTGAAAGGACTGAATGCCATCCAAGGGTTAACGTCTTACTTTTGTGAACAATGAATCAAAGGTCTTGGTCACAGGGCAAGGTCAGCTTAAGATGTTTTTATCCCATTTAAGCTAAATTTTCTGGAGGAGCTGAGGATAAAGCAAAAATAAAATTATTTTTTTAGAATAATTAGTCAATGGGTAAGATCAGCCTTGTGTCTACTTGGCCGAGCGCCACGGGGCGCTACGGAGCGCTTCGCTTCGATGGTAGACAGAATTGCTTGGCGTGCAAGTTTTTCCGCTCGCTGGGCGAAGAGAACGAGAGAATGAGGTGGATCGGTCGGCGCGCTCCACTGTTTGTAAACAAAGATGGCGGCCACTTCAACTGTGTACTACAAGTGCTCCAACTGTGGACTTTTTTCACTCCTATGAGGAGGCTGAACTTCACCAAATTGACTGTGTTAAGTAATGAAACATCAAAGAATCTTTGGGTATAGTGTCTAGTTTATAGGTTTGTTTGTAAAACTGCTATGAACGTGTTGGTGACGAAGCACCTATCTCAAAGCCAAGACGAAGTATAAGGCCTCCCATCATCATCATCACGTATATAAAAGTGGTTATTAATGTGATATAGTGGAGTTTTATTTACACTTGAGCATACAGACTTCATTAAATAAATTTCTTCAATCAATGACTGAGCAGCATCCTCCACCATCTTGAATGTTTTGGTTGGTCAGCTGATCTCTGTCTACTTGGCCGAGCTTTTTTTCACTCGATCCGCAGCGCGCTGTATTGCCCAAGTAGACACAAGGAAGAGTAAAAGGTCAGAGACCAGGTTACAGGGCAAGACCACACCCACACACCATTTGTATCTGATTTGAATCAAACTTGGTTTTAGCTTAAGAGTCGGCCAGAACGAAAGGATTAAATTTTAAGAATAATCAAAGTTTAAGGCAGCAAGACAGGCTCAAAGTTGGACCCGTGTGTCGGTGTTTGATGAGAACTAAAACAGTTTTGCATCCTTTGGATGAGTTGAGGATCACCCCAAACGGAGATTTATTGTCAAGTGTCAAAGACATATGGGAAGGTCTCTTTAAATCGTGTGCATCCGATGTAGTTCAGACTTTGTGGGGAGGTTCAGAATAAAATAAGAATAAAGATATTTGATTTGGATAACAATCAGCGAAAGGTTAAGAGTCAGTGTCATTAGGGAAATCCAACTCATATAGATTTTATCTCATTGGAACCAAAGTTATTGGAATTGTTGTGGTTAGGCAAGAATGAAATAAGTAATCCCTCTATTATTCGGATGTCCAATACTCGAGCACCCTCACAATTCAGATATCGTGGGCTGCCCAACCCCCAAAATGCCAAAAAATTCGAAGAAAATCGAAAAAACATCGAATTTTTTGGACTGCGTCAGGTTGAATTACCCGCGTGCGCCGATTGGCTGTATTTACGCGCGTGGCGCCTCTCTGTCGGTCCCATTTCCCACTCAGCTCCTGCCTCGTGAACAGCTCCGACAATGGCGGACAAAGTGATTGCTTTTGTGGTGATACCCTACCTCCTACAGTGCTTGATGCTGCTCTTCATCTTCTTCATCATGTGTGTGATGATGGCCCCGCCACCTGAGAAGAGGAAGAAAGTGGTTCTGACTCTGGAGAAGAAGAGGGAAAGGTATTGGAAAAGATGGACGCCGGGTGGCTGACATCACGGATTCGTCGTGAATTCAATCTCCCTCGCTCCACCTTGTTTGATATCAAGAAGTCCCGAGACAAACTACAGCAGTACACGACTGATTTCGCTTCGAAGACCAAACGAAATGTGGAGAGGAAGGTGATGTTTAGTCCTAAGTATACAGACATCGACCGATCCACGCTGATTTGGTATCGACAACAACGTGTCGCAGGTGTGTTGGTACGTGGAATGGAGCTGAAAGCTGCTACTGAGTTCACAAGGCTCCAGGACTCGTCACTAGACCACACGGGAATTTACTGTTATGTACAGTGCAGTGAAGTGATGTGATCCCAGTTATGCAAAAAAAAAACGTTGTGGAAAGTGTTGGTGAGAAGTGCTGGTGATTGTAAATTGCGAGGGTTGTGTGGTGCAAGTTCTTCGTGTCAAAGTCTGAGATGATAAAGCGAGTTATACATCAGGACGGCAGCTTCTTTTTCGTAAGTACCCTAACTTCATCAAAATTCCTTGTTTTGTTCTTTCCATATCATTAATCTCATGCATAAACTGTGTGCAAGATGATTTCCATAATGATTTTCGTGTCTAACCTGTTTTCATCATGCTGTAAATGTTTTAAAAAATTACCCTTAATGTTAATCATAATTTCCTGCCTTCAATTTAATTTTTCATCCATGATTTTTAAATGCACCAGCTATGAAAATGGTGAAAGGCAGTGAATTTCATGTCTGGTCCTAACCTAACCTAACCCATCCTAACCTAACCTATGATTACCATAAAGATTTTCATGTCTAACCTGTTTTCATCATGCTGTAAATGTGTTAAAAAATTACCCTAAATGTTAATCATAATTTCCTGCTTGCAATTTAATTTTTTCAAGCATGGTTTTTAAGTGCACCAGCTATGAAAATGGTGAAAGGCAGTGAATTTCATGTCCAGTCATAACCCAACCTAACCTAACCTATCCTAACCTAACCTATGATTTCCATTAAGATTTTCATGCCTAACCTTTCATCATGCTGTAAATGTGTTAAAAAATTACCCTAAATGTTAATCATAATTTCCTGCTTGCAATTTAATTTTTTCATGCATGGTTTTTAAGTGCACCAGCTATGAAAAAGGTGAAAGGCAGTGAATTTCATGTCCGGTCCTAACCTAACCTAACCTATGCTTACCATAAAGATTTTCATGTCTAACCTGTTTTCATCATGCTGTTAATGTGTTTAAAAATTATCCTAAATGTTAATCATAATTTCCTGCTTGCAATTAAATTTTTTCATGCATGGTTTTTAAGTGCACCAGCTATGAAAAAGGTGAAAGGCAGTGAATTTCATGTCCGGTCATAACCTAACCTAACCTAACCTAACCATTTTTCTGGTAGCAATTTACATCATTTACTGTATTTGATGCTTTGTATCCAATAATTTAGTGCATAAAATGTGAGAAAAGATGATTTCCATGTCAGATACTTATTTATACTATGCTGGCAAGTTCTGAGCACCTATGCCTCACTCATCTCTAAATCATCATTTTTTGGTTAAAATTCAATTAATTTATGCTTTGTGTGCATTATTTATGTGAAAAGGGACCTAAATAAGTGCTATACATGTCCAGTAGGGAGGTAGGAAGGTAGTTTTCTGCTTTAGGTTAGGTTAGGTTAGGGTCATGAATGACCAGTGCTTGAGCTTCAGGGCCCAATATCCGGACAAATCCAATATTCGGACATGCCTTTGGCTCTATTACATCGGATATTGGAGGTGTACTTCGATTTTGAAACTATTCTGTCGATGGTCAAGGTAACAGGGAAAAGTCAAATATTTGGCTCTTTGACTATTTTTATAGTTGGTGCTTGCAGCTGTTGCACTCTCAGAGTGTTACTTGTTTGTTTGGGTTTTATATATCAAAACCACCTCCACTGTTTTGTTTTCTGCAAATATAATTATTAATTCCACACAAGGTTCTCTCCCGATGTCATTGTTCCGCAACCAATCGGGTATTGTTACTCATTTTTTTTTTTGATAATCATCTATGCCGCTTGAGTTTTTGCTCCTGAGTTTAGTTGTTAATACCCTCACTTCTGATTCATATGTCAGTACAGGCCTCAACACAGTTTTATAACTTACGACTTGATTTGTACAAATTTCTTCCCTAGAAGTGATGAGTATAACACATCTTGAAAACTCTAAACTCTCTTTGTTATTATGCCACCTTTTCACACATGCCATGTGTTATGCTATGTATTTGTGGGACGGTTTCTCGCCCTCAAATACGCAGGCTAAAGCGGGTCCCTATTCTAGACTGGGAGGTAACTCCTAAGAGCAGGACTGGACACAAAAACAAGGCAGTGGATATCACACATGTATTCTAGACATAAGACACAGAACAGTAATACATCACAGATATTACAAAGGATTGGCCAGGGGGGCAAGTGAACACTGTACACAATTGCTATCTGTCACTTTACCTTCTTGTTCAAGTATGGTACTATTCACCCGACACTTGTGTTACAACACATTTATATCTTCGGACACAGGAATGGTTTTGACACAATCTCTAAAACCCGTATAGCACTGGACGGCACTGGATACGTGTATATCTTACGTTACACCTGTACTTCAGGTAACTGGCGGCCGGAAGTCTATCACGGGTACGGTTGCCTGTAAAGGTATTTAACAGGGGGGGGGGACTGTGGTATTTGGTATGCCCGGGTTAGCCACGAGGCTGAGACAAGGGGCTGATGCAAGTTTAACTGAACACAGGGAAGGGGGAACGTAAACACCAGCGCAAGGCACAAAGACACAAAAGGGGCATGTCTAGGTTATCACTGAGGCTGTCTAGGGCGGCAGGACTCTACCTTTCAATGTAGGTCTGGCCACGTTCTATCTATCAGCACGTCCAATCTTATTCGGGGTTCCTGGTCACTTCACTTGAGGATACACTGTAGGGAATCACTCGTAAGATACCTGTAGATGCACACTAGAACTGAGCTTAAGGGTACACACACATATATATAGATAGTCCACTCACTTGGGTGACACTGATGGGCCCAGGGCGATTCCTCCGTCAGGAGGGAAACAGGGGCGGAGTGGCGTGCTCCTGGGCAGGGTCCCACACGTGGCTGTGGTGCTAAGGGCTCGGCCCGAAGAGGGCTAGGAGCCGGGCCTGACGTCGGATCTGGGAGCGTCGTTGGGAGACCTCGCCCACCGGTAGGTCGCGCCCTGGTGTGCGGGGCAACTCCTGGGGCGGCAGGGGACCCAGGGGACTGGAACCCGGGGCGGCTGGGCTGCAGCAACGGCTCGAGGGCGGCGTCGCCGTCGGGGACGCCTCACGGGAAGCTCAGCCCGGGGGAGTGGTGGATGGGGCCCATCTGCGGCTGCGAGGTCTGCTGGGGCTCTGGTCTGGCAGCTTTTTTTTTTTTTAATGCAAGGAAGAAGGAACCAAAGGCCACAGGCTTGCATACTGTTCCTTCCAAGAAAAAGCAAAAACAATACAAAAGAGAGCCAAATTCAAGATCCATTCAATTCGAGATGCCTGGACACACTACGTTTGAAAGATTGGAGATCATAGGAAGTAGGAAATACAGACAGAGGAAGACAGTTCCAGAGTTGACCAGTTGCATAAATGAAGGACTGGGAGTAACGGTTAACTCTTGCATTAGAGAGTTGGACAGAAAAGGGATGAGAGTTTGTTGCTAGACGGGTACTACGTGCCCGTCGTAGAGGTGGAGGGATGCAAGCAGACAGTTCAGAGGAACAGTGACCATTGAAGTAGCGATAGAAGAGAGATAAAGATGCAACAGTGCGGCGAAGAGACAATGGTTGAAGGGAATCAGTAAGAGGAGGAGAGTTAATGAGACGAAAAGCCTTTGACTCCACCCTATTGAGAAGAGCTGCATGTGGAGAGCCTCCCCACACATGAGAGTTGTACTCCATACACGGGCGAATAAAACCCGTGTACAAGGTCAACAACTGTGCAGGGGTAAAGAAAGTACGGAATCGGCTTAGCACACCTAATCTCTTGGAAGCAGATTTCACAAGAGATGTAATATGTTCTTTCCAAGACAAATCCTGAGAGAATGAAACCCCAAGCATGTTCAAGGATGATGCAGGACATAACTGTTCATTATTAAACATTAGTGGGTAATCCTGAGGAAGATTTTGTTGGGTTGATAAGTGTAAAAACTGAGTTTTTGATGCATTGAAAATAACAAGATTATTTTTACCCCAATCAGAGATACGAGCCAAATCAGACATTAGGTGTGCCATAGCCTCATCCCTCTTTTGTTGAAGTAACTGCTGAGATGGACGTTGCGGGAACCGAATGGAAAGGTGAAGGGTGGAATCATCAGCATATGAGTGGATAGGGTTAGATGTACAGCTTAGAAGGTCATTGATGAATAAAAGGAAGAGAGTAGGTGATAGGACAGAACCCTGAGGAACACCACTGTTGATAGGTCTAGGAGAGGAACGATGGCCGTCTACAACAGCGGCTATAGAACGACCAGAAAGGAAGCTAGAGATGAAGGCACAGATAGAAGGATAGAAACCGTAGGAGGGCAGTTTGGAAATTAAAGATTTATGCCAGACTCGATCGAAAGCCTTTGAGATGTCAAGTGCAATGACAAAGCTTTCGCCAAAGTTCCGAAAGGAGGATGACCAAGAGTCTGAAAGGTAGGTGAGAAGATCGCCAGTAGAGCGTCCCTGACGGAACCCATACTGACGATCAGAAAGAAGATTGTGACAGGAAAGATGCTTTAAAATTTTTCTGTTAAGAATTGACTCGAAAACTTTTGATACGCAGGATGTTAAAGCAATTGGACGATAGTTAGAGGGTTGGGAATGGTCACCCTTCTTTGGGACTGGCTGAATGAGAGCAAACTTCCAGCAAGAAGGAAAGGTACAAGTTGAGAGACAAAGGCGAAAGAGTTTACCTAGGCAGGGTGTAAGCACAGATGCACAGTTTTTGAGGACAACAGGAGGGACTCCATCAGCTGGTCACCCTGGTGGAGTTGTAGGGAACCAAGGTCCTGGGTGAGACTCTACCATGTCTCGGGTGTAGGGCCTTCTCCGACTGTTGGTGCTCCCGTAGGAGAGGAGCGGACTATGGCCAGCTCTGCTCCCGACCTGACGTGACTTGTGGCCAACGCCTGATGGGTTACGGGGAGGGTAGTTTCCTGGCGGCTTGTGGCCTGCTCTGTACTGGGCCAAGCGTGACTCGTGGCCAACGCCTGCGTGACCGTAGGGATAGCTGCCTGGAAGCTTGTGGGCTGCACTGCACTAGGTCTGGTTTCCTGGCAGCTTGTGGCATGCTCTGTACTGGGCCAAGCGTGACTCGTGGTCAACTCCTGCTTGACCGTAGGGATAGCTGCCTGGCGGCTTGTGGCCTGCACCGCACTAGGTCTGGTTTCCTGGCGGCTTGTGGCCTGCACTGCACTAGGTCTGGTGTGATTGGTGGCCAAGGCCGAGAGGGCACAGGGAGAGATAGTTTCCTGGCAGCTTGTGGCCTGCACTGTGTTAGACCTGATTTTCTGGCGGCTTGTGGCCTGCACGGTGTTGGATCTGGCGTGGCTCGTGGCTGACGCCGAGAGGGCACAGGGAGAGATGGTTTCCTGGCGGCTTGTGGCCTGCACTGTGTTGGGTCTACTTTCCTGGCGGCTTGTGGCCTGCACTGTGTTATACCTGGTTTCCTGGTAGCTTGTGGCCTGCACTGTGTCAGATCTACTTCCCTGGTGGCTCGTGGCCTACTCTGTGTTAGACCTGGTTTCCTGGCGGCTTGTGGCCTGCACTGTGTTGGGTCTACTTTCCTGGCGGCTTGTGGCCTGCACTGTGTTGGGCCTATTTTCCTGGCGGCTTGTGGCCTGCACTGTGTTAGGCTTGGCGTGGCTCGTAGCTAACGCCGAGGAGGTGAGCTCTGGGACGGCTATGGCCTGTGTCAACGAGCTTTGGTCACTAGCAGCTGAGGGACGGACTATGGCCGATCCTGCCTCATGCCCAGTACGGCTCGTGGCCGGTACCGCAGTGCCGCTTTTGAGGGAACGCCTACAGGAGACTGGCCGACACGCTTCCGTGTCGCGGCCCTGTGGCGGGGAGACAGCTGGGGAACGGACAATGGCCAATTCTGCCCCGTACCCGGTACGACAATTGTCAGTACCGCGGCGCTGTGTGAAGTTGTAAACTCCACCTCTTACCTGCAGAGCTGTGCTCCAGCCGGAGACAAGGTGCCGGCGACTGCTACCTTTCCGGGCCCTCACCTGGGCACAAGAGGGGCGCCGGGAAGTTGAACAGGTAGGTCGTTCCTGCTCCCAGCCGCGCTGCGCTGGCGGTAATCCCCCGGTGATCTGGGGGGAGGGGGTGTTGGGGGGAGCTGGTGTCGTCTGCCCCGCTCGCTGTGTGGTTGGCGGCTCCAACCCCTAACTCCTGTATTTCACCATGTATTGTAACTTCCAAGCACTTGACATTTTCCGCTACTTTTACCTCCAATCCTATTTAGATTTCAACGTCCTCTATTTTCCTAAATTCCATTTTTACCTCCGCCATCGAAGTTGGAGGAGGTTATGTATTTACCTATGTTTGTTTGTCTGTCTGTTTGTCCAGACGATATCTCCAAAAGATCTTTGATGAATATCAATGAAATTTTGTGGAAGGGTGGGCCATGTGCCAAGAAAGAAGAGATTAAATTTGGGGGCGGATCCGGATCTGGATCCTATCTCCACGGATCCGGGTCCGGATCCTTTTTAACAGCAATTGCATTGACGGATGCATACGCTCTCTGAGTGCCTTCTAGTCACTTCTGTCCCCTCCTCATTAATTTCCATGCCATTTAACATCAGTTCCTCGCTCCACTCCTCAAGTGCTTTGCCTCACACCTGATTTAACACTAATCGGCTTTTCGTCTCCTTGTTTTGACCTTACTGCTCTGAAACAGCTTTGGTATAAGCACATGACAGCCCTTATGAAACTTGGCTCAGTGCCAGAGATTGGATTCACTAGAATTTTTCATAGCTTACCTAGCGTCACTTTTCCAAGGCTTTCCCTTTCAGAGCATGAATTAAATTATGGCTAGATATTTTGTTTCCAGTCCCAGCTTTTCTCCATTATCGTTCTCTGTGTGAATAAGGTCAGCAGTTCCCCCTCTTCCGTCTAGTAACTTGTTCTTCACAATCCTGCATAATCTTTGTTCCAATATTGTTTCACAGGTCTGGCCCACATGTGATAAAAGCGAAGTTCGTCAACAGTTTTCTCTTTCACTTCTGTCAATTTTTTATAGAGTTTACAGATCATCACCCTAACCAAAATTTTTAGTAATTTCCTCTCATGCCATGCTATGCTGTGTACATCCTGTCAATCCAGTTTGTTATGCCTTCAGTCCTTGTCAACAGCTCTGCTGTTATCCCATCAACACGAAGGATCATTCCATATTTTATCTGATCGCCCTTATAATCTCTCATATTGTCAAGTCTGTCAGTACCTTCTGAAACACCGCTATCACAACTACCACTAGCATCTCTAACACGACCACCGCAACCACAGCAAACATGGCTTCCACAACCAACACTACCACAAATGCCAGTACTATCACTGCTACAGCCATCACTACCGCTACTACCACAGCCATTACGTGCATGATAATCATAACAACCAGTGCCACAAACATAACCACATTTACCACAACCCTCACTGGCATCACTACTGCAATTTACCACAGCCCTCACTGGCATCACTGCTGCAATCACCACTATCATCACTCTCCCAACTACAACCACCACTAGCATCATTATCTCAGCTAACACTACCACAACCACCACTATCAGAACCAGCACTACCACAACAAGAACTAGCATCACTACCACAACTATTTCGACTTTTATGAGTGAACAGTGTCCTATTTCAAGGACTTTGTGTGTGTGTGTGTGTGTGTGTGTGTGTGTGTGTGTGTGTGTGTGTGTGTGTGTGTGTGTGTGTGTACTATGAACGAAGTAACAAACAGTGTTGATTTTATTTCGGTTAAACTTGGTGGAAGAGTTTAGGGTCGACCAGAGGTTCACCTTTCGTTTTTTTCTACCCAGGGGTTTACCTTTCGTTTTTTTTTTCTACCCAGGGGTTCACCTTTCGTTTTTAAGACAGTAGGTCAAAGGTGAGGGTCACATGTCAAAGTCAGCATAAACAGTTTTCAACTGATTTAGACCAAAGTTAATAGAATGATTCAGTGAAAGGCAAGGAGAAAGGGATTCGACTTTGAGGAATTACAGTCAAAGGTCAAAGTCGCAGGAGAAATATTAAATGTCAAGATCTCATGACAAAGTTAACTTCAGTAGCTTTCATACGATTTAGATAAAAATTTACAAACTTTGTTGCACTGGGGGGCTTTAGGGTATTGCAAGGATAAAGAAATAAGAGTTTAAGAACAATCGGTCAATGGCCAAGGAAACAGGGAAATGTCAAATGTTCGACCTTATAACTCAAACAGCTTTGACTCGAGTTTTACCTAATTGGGTGGAAAGATTAAGGGTTAAATAGAGATTAAGGATTCGACGATGGTAACTACAGGTTAAAAACCAAGGGTACATGAAAAGGTTAACTCATGTTTGTTCTGATTTGGACTAAAGTTATTGGAGGGGTTGAAGGCCAGGAAAGAATGGACTAAGTCGATTTTAAGAATAATCGATCGAAAGTTAAGGTCACAGGACAAAGTCATTCATTTGGCCCTTATACCAAATGTTAAGAACCGAGTGTCGTACTCATGAGTGTTCTTTCTATGTCCTGAAGGCAAACTAGTAGAGGCTCGGTATAAGAAGAAACCACATATGTGCTCTGAGAAACTCTGAGAAGTAACAAGCAACGTAGTTAAGTATACAAAATGGTGTAAGAATTTCATTTGAAAAAAATGTAGCGGTACTGTTCGAAAATTCAGTTCCTCGTGGAAAAACAGTGGAGACAGTCATCCCCAGAGTTACATTAGATGAAACAAAGAATGTTTTGAGAGGAATGAGGCAGAAAGTTAGGATCGTATCACTGCCGATCTTATTAAGGATCCAGGTGACTCTGCACTATACAAACTAGGAAAGCTATTTGCGATAGGTTTAAAGTCAAAGATGTAATTATATCTTGAAAAAAAAAAACAATGCATGCTATTTGTTTCACAGAAACGGTGACATTAAAAATCTTAAGAACTACCTTCCACATGGTCTTGTACATATGTTTACAATTTTTTTTAATACAAACTTTCAGCAAATCGAATTAATCCTACTTTAGATGGAAGCCGGCCAAGATAGATGGTAGGATTTCGAATATGTTTCTCGAAACAGACCATATTCAAGTTCATTTCAAGCAACTAAGAAAACTTCAGGGGGGGGGAAAGACTTCAGAAACAAAATTGTGTGTGCCATTGGTTGATAATGAAAAAGCGTATCATTCAGCTGAAACAGCTGCAGAGAACGAGATGTATAGAAAACATATGTTAAAGAATTAGGAGATATTTATAGAGAGAATACGGCCATAATAAAACTCTATAACGTTAGCAACATAATACATAATATGAGAGGTGTTAGAAAGGGACACAATTTCACCCAAGTTAATAACAGTTTGCCTAGAGGACGTTTTCGAAATTTCGATTGCATGACGAAGGAATTAACGTAAAGGGTGAACGATTAAACAGTCTTTGATTTCGAGATGGATTAGTCCTTTTTCAGTGAATTAAGAGAAGATTTACAAGAAATAATAATAGGTGACCTCAACAGGGAGTCTGAAGCTGGGAGTAAGATGAATAATTGTGACAAAAAGAAAAATTATGTTCTGCAGGCATGTTCGTTCCCTTCCCATAAAGACAGAGGAGGGGAACCAAAAAAAAAAAAAAAAAATGTTGAAGAACACATAATTATATCTAAGGCAAGCAATTCAGACAGACCCAGTTCATGACAATGAAGTCAAATTATATCTAAGACAAGCAATTCAGACAGACCCAGTTCATGACAATGATGTCAAATGAAATTAAGAATTAAAGGTAGGGTTTTGGCAGACTAAGTAACTATACGCGTAATAACCATTTACCAGTATGCCAGAAGTAACGGTTATAATTATAACCAGTCTGTCGTTCCTCTTCTGTCTTGCTAACTTCTGACGTAGAGTCGAATAAAATCCTTGGGACGTAAACTAGGATGTGCTAAGAGAAGAATAGAAAGAACTGTGAAGGAGTCACACGGAGGGATGAAAATAGAGCTTCTCGAATAAGGAAATAGAGGAAGGTAGAAGAAACAATCACTATAAATGAAAAAAAAAAAAAAGCATACAGTATATGGATTTGGACAAGTCCCACCCTTAGTAGAACAAGTAACAGACGGACAACCATAGAGTAAGATGACAAGACAGGGAGAGGACGACAGATCTGGTTAAATTTCAA
>JAGKTI010023461.1:0-10367 GCA_018397915.1 Birgus latro
CTGTTAATATGCATCAGTTCTGGGAAAGTCTATAAACACGGCCACCCATGTCTCACTCCCTCTCGCCACCAACGACGAATTTCGGACATGACTGAGCAAATGCGACCATAGGTTTCCACTTATTAAGGACACACACAAAACAGAGTTCAGTATGTTTATGTTTATAGATAGATAGATTGATAGATATATAGATGGATGGATAGATATATGTAGATGGACAGAGACATAGATATAGATATAATTTTTTATTACAGTACATCAAAATCTAGGTCTCTATTCTTCTATATGTATTCAGTATGAAATTATGGTTTGTACAAGAATTTCCTTAACTGATAACATAAATTGCAAATCTTTAATAATTATGCGAATTTCCTGCACTAATTCTCCTTTTGCTAATTATGGGCTTATGCAACTCGGTCTCTGCAATCTCCCTCCTGGCCATGAACTTGTGGGGCAAATGCCTAAATCCCACCCTAGCAGTGTTTCCAGATCAAGCAGTCCCCGGCGGCCATTGCCTACAACCAGGCGCACCTGTGTTGTCCCCACGGCAGACCGAGCTGTGTGGAGGTAGTGGTTGTCCACTCATCGAGCAGTGGCCTACTGTCTTGGTGCTCGCCAGGACTGAGTGTAGTACGACAACATGGAAAGTAAGAATTGTCGCAGGACAGTTAAACCTAAAAGTGTAGCTTTGTGTACCATAATCAGCCCAGCAGGCAGTGCCTTAACAACGGGCAGGGGCATTTCGTTGGTTTACCCGTGGTTCTCCTGCTTATGACTTCTTCTATACTCGTGCCCGCCACTCACACTCTAAACGTGTGAATTGGAATGTGATTTGATGACAATGTTTGCCAATTGGGCACTGCCCACACGTCTGGTCGGGGCCGAGGTGAAATGTGGGTTTCGGAGTCCGTAGAATTTCTCCCGCCGCTTATTTACCGTGTTTCTCAGTGAAGTTGTTAGTTTGTTTTTTTTCACCGTAAACATGCGGGAAATAAAAACATATGTGCTCAGCCATGTCAGAGTCATTGGCGGTAGCGAGTAACAGAAACCAAAGGCCGCAGGGTTTTCCACGGGACAGTAGTGAGGGTATAGAATCCTGCAGTAGTGAAGGGCTCCAGAACACCCGGAGAAAGAGACATTAATCACAGACAGTAAGAGAAAGTGAAACGTGGCCCGGAAGGTCGGTAGAGTTTCCAACCGGCCAGGTACAGTATAAACTGTTTAAAGACAGCCTCCTAAGGTCAGAATTTTTCTTGTGAAGTTGATCAAGATATTGTTGTCAATGACTAGGTTTTGTTATAGGGCAAGTCCTCAACTCCACCATATTTGGTTAATATCTGACTATTCTACGGCCCCCGTGAAAATAGTTCTGGCCGTGAGAATAGACCTTTCGGAGCCTAGAAGAATTTCATCCATTTTAACCAAACTTTGGAGGGTAGGACGAAGGTTAATCATGTACATAAATAGGCAGAGAATTCGGGTATTTATCAACAATACATGTCATAGTTGTATCTATATTTCCATATTAAACCCAACATTTTATAAAACACGAATTTAATTTTTCACATATAGAATATTGAAATGGTAGTTAAAATGTATAAAGACTATATGGGTGGGTGACGGGCTGATTTATGTCTTTTTCAACTTTGTCCAGACTTTCATCCTTTTCACATATTTCACGTAGCTCAGTGTTAGTAAAATTTAACACTACGGCTCTGCAATCACACAACACTTACTATAATCCTATTCATGTTGATCTATTGCTGACGATCTCATTCAAGAGTGAGATGACAATTTTAGTCAAAGTTGATCAGAGAATCCTTTCAGCACAGGTTACATTTAATCCTTGCTGTTGCCAGACGAATAGTTAAGAGTAAACGAAAGCTGGATGCTCTAGACGTTGCCCATAGTAGTGCGCAGTATTATCCACCTCTCCAATCAACTTTCGGTAAACCAGAATAGGTGGAAAACAGAGGATAGAACTATGCACTGTCTTGAATTGGGACGTGACAGCCCAGTGTCTCCATGCTTAGTAATAGGTTAGTTTGTGTTAGATTAAATAGGTTAGGTTAGCTGGAGTTAAGTTAAACAGGTTAGTTATTAGTTCTTCGTTTAAGGGTAGATTTTCTTGTCATTCTACCGGGCTATCAAGATCAAGCAAGACAGTGCCATGTTACAGCAATCATTTTCTTACCCTAATTACTGACAAAGATAAAACTTAATTTGTTAACCTAGATCGCATGTTAACAATGGGCAACTATTTACCGAATATTAGAGTATATTTAACTCCTGCAGCGATATCCGATCTGAAAATTCGCCTGGTGGCAACAAGAACAAATTTTAAGATTCCGGGTTGAAAGTGATGGATATTTAGCAGATTTGAGATTTAACAGTCTTAACACCAAAAATTCCATGACGAATTTTCTATTATACTGATGCAAAACCTATTGATATTAAAATTACAGCACAAGACAGTTAAAGTATTACAGAGAAACTCTCGATGAAATAATAGGCAGACTTAAACCACTGTCACCACGAACCAAACTGTTCTTTGAGAGGGACATCGAGTGGAGGTAAATGGCTAGATTTTGTCTGGTCATTAGATACAGCCTGATTTTTTTTTCACTGAAACTTATTATTAGAGTTCTGAGTTTCTAGTTTTCACAGTAAATCTAAAGTTAATATAATACTGTAGAGATTTCAGACAATCGTAACCTACAGCACTTGTAGTAGATTCGCATGCAGTACAGGAGGGAGGTGGAAGGTGTGTGCAAAATATTCACAGACAAAATCTGTGCAACATGTGACGTGGTGTGTGGGACGAAGAGAATACGCAAGGGGATGCAAGGAACAGCATGGTGTACTGATGAGGTGAGACAAACTGTGGCGCACAAGAAGGAAGCATATAGTGAGTTGCTGGGAAAAAGAGGCATGGAGGAAGTTGAGGGAAGGAAGAAAGAGTTAAATGTAGAGGTGAAGAGAGAGGTGAATTTATTAATAAGAATAAGTGAAAAGATAGTGGATGATGAATTTGGAAGGAATTTTAGTGCAGAGTGGGGGGAATGTAAGAAAATATTCTGGAAGGAGGTAAACAGATTTAGACAAGTGACAAGTAGGGGAGTAAAAAATAAAAATGGTAGAGTGATAGTGGAAACGGAAGAAAAAGTGAGCAGATGGAGAGAACACTTAAGGAACTGCTAAATATGGAGTGTCAAAGTAATGAGAGTATAAGTGGCTGGGGAATGGCTGGGAGAAGGAGGGAGGTGAGAAGGGAGGACGAGATCAGTAGGATGGAAGTTGTGGAAGCAGTGAATAAAGAGAAAATGGGGAAAGCCTCAGGAATTGATGGAGAGTGATGAAATGCTGATGCATGAGTGAGTGAGAGTAGTAGAATGGATATGGAAGATGTACAGATTGGCCTGGGAGGAAGGTAGAGTCCTGGAGGATTGGAAGTTAGCTATATATATTCCTCTGTACAAAGGAAAAGGGAAAAAGAAGTGTGTGGCAATTATAGGGCCATATGTCTTTAGTGTAATATGGAAAGTATATTGTAGGATACTTATTGACAGTGTAAGGGAATAACGGAGGAATTAGTTGGAGAAAGACAGAGGGGTTTTTAGGAAGGATGGAGGTTGTGTAGATCAGCCATTCATCCTTAAATCTTTAGTGGAAAAGTTTCTAGAGAAGGGAAAACAGTTGTATGCCGCCTTCATGGATTTGGAGAAGGCATATGACAGAGTGGATACACAAGGAATGTGGATAATATTAAGAATGTATGGAGGAAATGGGACGTTGTTGAATGCCGTGAAGCGTATGAAATAGGATGCTATGGCTGCAGTGCATGTAGATGGTGAACTGAGTGAATACTTCTGTCTCTGTGTTGAATTGAAATATGGATGTGCCATGTCTCCATGGTTGTTCAATCTGTATATGGATGAGATTATTCAGAAGGTACAAGGAAGGAAAGTGAATGCTGGAGCTGCCCTAACGAGAGACATCAGTGTTTGGAAACTCCCTGTATTGTTGTTTGCAGATGAAACTGTATTGTTCACTGATGACGAAGGGGAACTGCAAGGCTTAGTGAATAAGTTTGCACGAGTGTGTAAGAATCGGAATCTAAAGGAACATGTAGGGAAGAGTAAAGTTATGGTTTTTGAGAGAAATTAAGTCACTGAATGTACAGTGAGGTTGGATGATGAGGAAATGGAAAATGTGACTGCAGTGAAGCTCTTGGGTAGTTTGATAAGTAAGGTTATAAGTTTGGAAGATGAAGTACTTGAAAGGGTGAAATAAGGATGAAAGGTGGTTGGTTCTTTGGAAACAGTGTTAAAAAATGTGTAAGTGAGCATGGATGTTAAAAAGTTGCTGCATGGCTATTGTGATACCAACTCTAACATACGGAAGTGAAACTTGGACCTTGTTGGAAGGACACAAGTCAAGAGTGAGAGCAGTGGAAATGAGTTATCTGAGAGGAGCATGTGGAGTTACATGGAGAGAGACAGAGAGAGAAAGACTGACTAGTGAGAAAGTGAAGGAGCATTGTGATGCAGACATGTGATAGATAGCGTTAGTAGAAATACACTGAGGTAGTTTGGTCACGACGAGAAGACGGAGAGTGAGAGACTAATTATGAGACTGTATGTGGATAAGGTGGAGGGGGGAGAGGAACGGAGACTGAAGACGAGGTAGAGAGATGGAGTGGAGAGGTATATGAGAGAGGAATGTGTGTGAGCTGGGGGAAAGGCAGCTTAATGACAAGGAACAGGGTAACATGGAGTAGATATGTTTGTCGCCATTGCATATGGAATTAAGATGTGTGGCAATTGATAAATAGAGCTCCCATATTTCCGATGCGACTGAATAACATCCCAGAACGATGACTAATTTTCTTTGTCCTAATCCCGTCCTGCTCCTCCTGATCAATGACCTGTCCGAGTGACAAGGAGGATGACTTTCTTTAATAACGAGAACCAGGTCATCGGAAGCTGAGATTTACGCAGACAACAGAACACCGGGTTGCAGTTTCCTCATCTTCACCATCATCATTTTATCATTTTTTTTTATCAAAGCCTTGCGAATGAAGCAAGGCTAGTGGCACCCTTTTTGCAGCTTCTAAATCTTCACCATCATCATCATTTTCGTAGTATTGTATTAAAGCCCAGTATGCAGATTTAAGGATGATGCCTCACTTTTTGCCGTTTCTTCACCTTTACCCTCACAACCATCACTTAACCATCATCATTATTCCATTAACGCCCTGCGAACGAAGTACAGTATATTGGTGCCACCCATTCTCCGGGTTCACTCCTCGCCACTACCATACACGGAGAATAAAATTTTCCTTGATTCCATTCAGTTTGATGGCATAAGGTATACTTTAGTCTAACTTCGATCAGACACTGTTATTGAGATTAAGAGCGATCTTTAGTACTGGAATGGTTAGATATATTATTCACTAACCACTTAAAACCTGAACTCCATAAATATAGGATGATAGTTTGTGGTAACAGGAAAAACAGGAAAAAGACGACACTTTGTTAAAGGAGTTTTGTTTTGCGAAGGATTTCATGATCACAACAATGAAAGAGAAAGCCTGAGTTCAGAAGGTTATGAATCAAGTCTAAAAGCTGAAATAACCTTTTTGCTATGTGTATTTATAATGAGAGAGCTGCAAATATATCAGTGGTCACACATTGTCAAAGTTTCCATTTCTTTTTTGTTAGTACACTTTTTATTTGGGTTTTGAGAAACTTGCTTTTAATTAATTAATTCCCTCTTGGTGTCTCAATGAATTCCGTACTCAAATCTGTTGTACGGTCACCCATTTTCATTTGCTTGAACACACACACACACACACACACACACACACACACACAAAACATGCTGGTTCTAGCCTTCTTTGGGTCCTAGGTGGGATTGTCTTTTGGGACCCTCCTAATGTACCCCACCTGCATTTTACCCATAATTTGTTCACTTTCAGTAGGCATAAAATTACCATCTTTCCATCTTGAATGCTGAGTCTCGGAAGTCCCACCTCGCTTATAATCTGGCCCAGTGTGCACAATTTCATGTTCCCAGGTTCAACACTAAATTGTCACTCATAACTTTCGCCGAGACCTCCGAGGGCCGCCTCTATCACGACAAGTGGCCCTTCAAGGTTCCACCATTCTCAAACCCTGGCCCGAGTGAAAGTCTGCCACTGTGAAAAATTTTATGTTCGTGGCTTTGGTCTGAACCCCTGATGGCCACCCTCCGCCCACTGTAAGAAGCGACCCATGAAGGTCGCATCCTCACCTGAATCCTGGTCTGGATGGAGGTCTACGATTGTGCAAATTTTCCTTTTCCTGACACACAACAGCTATAAGGTCCATACCCCAGTCTTCAAAAAGGTACAGTGACTCAGTGAGTGAGTGACAGCATTATGCAAAATTTTCTCTACCCATGCGAATGGGGAAAAGAAACATTGAATACATATTTCCCAACCAAATTATATAATGAAGTTTGCAATTAGGTTGAAACTCCCCATCCTTGACCCTCTGGCCTACTAGCTAAGAAACCTAACATAGATATCCAAGGAAGCGTCTATTATATTTTTTTTTCATCAAAGTTTTACGTACTTGATTTTAAGAAATAAAAACAAACAAAGTGGGGAGTATAAAAGACATATCTATCTCATTTATTCCTTAAGCCTAAGGACGTCCTTTGTAACGTATTATTGGCACTGCGAGACATTCTATTTAGGTACGGACCGATCCAGAATAAACAAGTAATAATGGCTGTCTAGTCTCTCCAATTCGAAGCCTCTCTTGAGTAGATAGAAATCCTATGTAGATTGTTTGATTAAGCTGGAAAAGTGTCATCCTTGTGAAGCTGCTAAAGAGAATTAGATAAAAAATAACTATAAAACGGAAAACGATAGGAAAGCCATATTTTTCCTCTCAGATTACTGTCAACAAGTTATATTAATGAGACTCGTCCTCCACGTCCATTCCCCTCGCCCCCGCCAAAAATGTATCAGTGAGACAGACTGTCAATGCAGAGAACGATAATGATGACGGCTGGCGGAAGACGATAATTCTGGGGATATTTTAAATAGCGATATCTGGGAGAAGCAAATGAAACGCATCCACAGAGGCGGCCAAATATGATGCTTCTCCCTAAACGCACGATTCTCTGCACAGTGGCAGGCATTCACTCGCGCCAGGTTATAAGCATGGTGGGACACCCGACGGCCTTTCCCCAAGGGGGGGGGGGAAACTCTCGGTGGTCTCAGTTAAAGTCGTTATGCACAACCATAGTTTTTAACCGAAGGACATGAAATTTTGGATATTAAAAGACTTTCACCCGACCCACGTTTTAGGAAAGATGGAACCACTGAGGATGGCCCCTCACATGGAAGGAGCAGCTCCCACGAGTCCCAGAATAACCGTTATACACGGCCATACTATTAAACCTAGGAACACGAAATTTTGCATATTGGGAGGCGCTTACCCCGGCCACGTTTTAGGCAGGGCGGGACCCCGCTGACAGCCCCCCACTGGCATGGGGACGTCCCCTCCTAGCGGGCAATGCCAATGTTTTTTGCCTAAAAACATGATGTACTGTACAATGGTATATCTTTACTAGGGCCACGTTTATGGCGGGATGAGACCCTTAGAGGCCACCCCCCGCGGGGAGAGAGGGGCCAGAATAGCTCAGTGGAAGCATTCACGTTTCACGGCGATAGGGTTGGCAGTTGTAGCCCACACCAGGGTAGCGTATTTCTGGTGAGAGATATAGTTGTCTCTCCAAGGATCTCTCCTTGCCCTGCAGAGCTATACGGTGTGTTGGTCCTAGCTCGAGTGATTCATCCACAGGGGGAGGGACGGCTCCAGTGGTCCAGGCCAATGCCTTTATGCACGGTCATGATTTTTAACCGAGGAACACGATATATGGATGCTGGTAGACGTTCACCCTGACCTCGATGTTGCCAGGGTGGGACCCCCTATGGTCACCTCCCACGGAGAAGGCTGCACCCAGAGGGGACAAGGCTGCAGTATTTAGTAAGCACACGAAATTTTGTACAGTGGTACACTTTAACCAGCCAGAGGTTACAGAGGGTGGGACCTTCTGGCTTCGGCCTTCCTCCTTCTATATTGTTAATTATTAGAGTTCCCTTTTAATATTACAAGGGTGGTTTGGCTATTTAAGGTGTCCCTTGTCTTCATTCTTGCCGTGTTGAAGGAGAATTGTGAAAATGTCACTTATTGAGAGATTCGATTGTTCTCGTGGACACCTTCTCTGAAAGTAGAGTCTGAGAGTCTAACGTCAGATGGATCATTTTCGTGTTACTGAAATTTTCCGAGTTTTCAAGAAGCATACATAAAATGCTTGTCATTACTGTACTCGTGTGATTAAGTATTATACTTTTACGGTTATCAAGGAAAGAAGTAACGCCTTTGTTCTGCTTGGGGTGATTTTTCCCATTGGAGGGGAGAGCTTTATCCTTTATTATCCCATTCACCATGAGAGGCCTTACCTTCTCGTATAGTGAATAAAATCGGCAAGTGTTAGCTGGAGTAAAAGGCAAACGACGCCTTGTCAGTAACAGGGTTGTTTTAGAGAATCAGTAATTTTCGCGCAATTGGAAATATTGTGATTTATGAGAGGAACAAGTATGGCGAGTTGGTCTATAATGATTACACCGAGCAGCTTAAACCCAGTTCATTTAATATATTGATCTTGCTACCTATTTTTTTTCTTGTCAGGTGGTTCATTGACTACCTGCCAGGTAATATGAAGCACATGAATGAAGAAAACTGCGAAAACAAAACTTCAAAGGTTGGGACTTTGAGGCAGACCGTGGATTTCAGCGGCTGTATTGGTGAGTGAATGAGTGACTGGCCCTCCATCATGCTGCATCCTGCCTTGCTTTCTGAACCCTGTGTCACACCAGTTTTAGGCGGGAAAAAGAGGGCAGATTGGTGACGATGAGGATGATGATGAGCAGGAGGAGGAGGATTAGGTGGAGGAAAGTCTGTTATTATTATTATTATTATTATTATTATTATTACTATTATTATTATCATTACTACAACTAGTACTACTACTTCTACTACTACTAATAATAATGATAATAATAATAATGATAGCAGAAGTAGTAGTAGTACAAGTAGTAGTAGTAGTAGTAGTAGTAGCAGTAGTAAAAGTAATAACAGTAAGAAATCCAGTGGGAAAAGCCTGCAAATATTAACGGAATTATATTCACGGCTGAATTATATTTCCAAGTTTCACAGCTGGAACAATTTTTTCAACAATTTTAGCGTAACAACATTTAGATTTCATTAGCAGTGCCAGCGTGGGAGACGGACGGCGAGAGAGGAAGAGGATTCAGAGTGGGAGGGTGGATTGGTGTGGGATGGATGGAGGATTGGGAGGAGTTGATAGGTGTGTGTAACTCACCGGGTCGGTCAGGATCACTTGATGGTCGTGATCGTCAGCTTTTACCCTCCCGGAAGGGAGCTGAGAGCTCATATAGTCCGATCTATGGGCAAGGCTGTGACCTTCACACACGCACACACCCATCCCCTTGCTCAAGGGGGACAGTAACCACCCACTTCGTCAGTGAAACTTTTCGCAACCTGAGCGAGGCGCGAACTCCCGTCTACCAGATGGCAAGCGAGAACGCTACCACTGCGCCAGCGAGCGGTGTGTGTGTGTGTGTGTGTGTGTGTGTGTGTGTATGTGTGTCTGTGTGTGAGAGAGAGAGGCTAATTAGTGTGGGGATTTGGTGTGGGAGAGCGGATTGGAGGGAGGAATGAGGAGAGCTGATAGTGTAGGAGAGGGACGAATTACTGTGAGGATTTGGAGTGAAAGGGTGGGATGGTGTGTAATGGACGGAATGGGAGGGGGGGATAAGTTGGGAGAGGGACGAATTAATGTGAATATTTAGAGAGGGAGGGTGGTTTGGTATGGGATGGAAGGGAGAATGGGAAGGGGAGAGAAGATGGAAGAGGGTCGAATCAGAGTGAGGATTCTGAGTGGGAGGGTGGACTGGTGTGAGATGGAGGGAGGAATGGAAAGGACTGATAGTGTGGGAGAGGGACGAATTAATGTGAGGATTTAGAGTGAGGGGGGTGGTTGGTGTGGGGTAGGAAGAGTGAATGGGGCGGGCTGAGAGTGAGAGTGAGAGAGAGACCAATTAGTGTGGCGTGGAGAAAGAAGTTGCTGAGTGGGGGTGGTAGAAGGGGACGAATGGACTTGGGATGAGAAGGTTTAATTCAAAAAGGGAAAAGCGGCGAATCTGTGTGTGTGTGTGTGTGTGTGTGTGTGTGTGTGTGCGTGTGTGTGTGTGTGTGTGTGTGTGTGTGTGTGTGTGTGTGTGTGTG
>JAGKTI010023462.1:0-14797 GCA_018397915.1 Birgus latro
CAGGTGATTGTGCATTTTAAATTTTATTAACTGTGTTAGTTTAGCCTTGGGCCCCTAAATCTTGTATAGGGCAACATGGGCTTGGCTAATTCATCTGTAATTTCATCAGTGAATACACTGGCCCCAGTTATGAAATGGTGTCACCAAGTCTAATAACACCCAATGAGAGCTTTGTCACCCATGATTAAACTACCACAATCCAGAATATTAAGGGTTAGGTGACCAGCTTATGCCCCTGATGGTACTGCTGAATTTTAATGCTGTATCCCCAACTGACACTGTACGATTCAAATACTGTACCTCCACCTGACATTAGGGATTGCAGTCAATAAGTGGATCATGTGACCTACATAACAGCTGATGCCTTGTATCAATGATGCTTTATACAATGTGTTCCCAGCCAACATAACTGTTCTGTTTGAAAAAGCAGTTTGTAAATCACAAATTACTTGTGCAGAGGACTGGGTATCCCCAAAATATGGGTGGCAAAACACTTAGTAAGCTACAGTACTATTCAACCCTGAATATGTACACTGCATGAAGACACTACAGTAGCTACAGCATAATGTCTAAAAAATTATTAAATATCAAAAATGAAATTAGTGGTAGGTGGGGGTATTCACCATCCATGCACTTGTTGTAGTGATGCTATCGAGTGACTACCCTTTTCCTCCCTTAATTCTGCTTCTATCTTTCTTTCCTCTTCCTTCTGTCTATGGGTGACTCTACACTCAATGACAAGTCAAAAGATTTTCTGTACATCGAGAAACCATTTATTACGATGGGTGGTAACCATATAACCAAACTATAGTGCCTGGTGGTTTAGTGGGTAATTAAGGTGCTCTAGCTGGACTAAGCCAATGTAGGTTTATATCCAAGGGATGGTTTAGGTTTATTGCTCATGTAATGCCACTCAGGGATGAGTGAGACTGGTCACTCTCATCTTAAATGTCAGGACCAACTTGTTTAGCCCTGGGCTCCTATGCTCCTCATGGGATAACACAGGATTGGATGATGACAAATGAAATTAAAACTAACCTTAAATTCTGGTGGTTTTCTGTTTGGAAGGCATTAAATTCACTTGAAATTACGTGTCAGACATCTATAGGATGCAGTTTTCCTGTATCAGCTGTAATCAACAGATTGTCTTACTGCTGTATCTTAAAGCCTTCAGTTGGATGACATTTTCTGTTTTATTTTTACTATCTCCTATGCTCCTCATGGGGCAACGCTGGATTAGATGATGAATGAAAGAATGATCTCCAAATGATATAATTCACCTCAGGACAGGATTTTCATAGTAGATGAAGTCTTCACTGATCCTTTTACCACTACAATGCTCCCTTAAGCTGAATAAAACTGTTTGGTAGTGGGGGGAAAATTATGTAAGGATACTGCTGCTCTAAAAACAATGAATACTGAACCATTATTTATTTACAATATCTAAACTAACTACAAAAATACTGATTTTCCTCAACACAGGTTACTATTAACTACAATGGAACTCAGTTTGGAGGATCAAAGCTTAGTAAACGATCACAGCTGCACCAACCTACAACTAATGGCAAGAGATGACTGATGTACTGTATGACAGAAACATTTCAAATTTATAATTATATTAACCCCATGAATCTTGTGATGTCTTTAATTTTATTCTTGCTAATTCCAGACAATTGTTTTCAATTCTGGAACTGAAAAAGTTAGTCTTTACTAATTCCTTCATTAAGAAAGATCCCCCCATACTGAATAATAACACTGTGGGTAGGAACAATAAAGCAATAAAATATTTCATTGAATTCACGTGGTTAAATGAGGAGCAAAATTACACAATTCAAACCTGATTATTAAAATGAACTGCAGTAATCAGTACTATTTCAATTATTTAACAAAATATACTATAGTTATAACCCTATTAGGATTAAACTAACACAAAGGAATGTGTTCACAAATTTTGCATAAACACCTTCATTATAGAACACATTCCTGTCAATGGTTACATTAAATATGATTTAAATGAGCATACCTATACCTGTTAAAAAAAAATGTTCCAACATAAAAGTACAGTCCACTCAGCAGCCTAGTATTAAATCCTTCAATATGGTTATGTACTTAATTATACTATTGCTACCTCCAAATGCTAACTTTGGGGGAAACCACATTCAGTGATGGGGATAAAACCAGTCTTCATTATCCCCTTAACAACCTGATTTTTCTCCTTAAGCTGATTAGAACTGTCTGAAGGTGGCAAGAAAAAAATAAAGAATACATAATCTGACTGTAATGGATAAACTGCTCCCATTATCCAACAATGCACCACAAAGCTGCACCTAAATAGGCCTATATGATTCTGATATCCTGCTCTCCACATGATTATTTGAAATTTTAAATACCTGTAGCTACATTCTTCTTTCTCTTCCATCACATCCTTTTTCAGTGGCAGAAAAATGGTGGTTATTATTTTCTAACAGATTTTGCAAAGTTATGAAGAGATGGCACTATAAAAGAATGGAATGAATACAGAGCTACATGATGATGACTGGCTGTGTGAGGCTGACAGAAGGAATAAGAGTACTAATGTGTGCAAATTCTAACCTCGTCCTACAATGATGTTTTGTTTTACCTCATTCTTATTGTCTCTGAATACTACTCAGTCTAGAAGCTACTATTCAAACTGGAGGGGTTATTATTCTTGCTAACTCCAGGTAATATTCAGCTTCAGAGAAACATTTCAAACTAGAGGAGCTAGAAATTACCTTCACTAACCTCCTCACCACAAGAAGGGTCTTCATAGCTGAATAATATCTGTAGTCTGATATTAACTAGAGCAAAATGAAAAATATTTTCAGGCTTAAAGGGTTAATCTCTAGTAATACATGTCTTATTTATTACTGATACTGTAAAAAGGTCCAATACTGATAGGGCTAGAAATCATCTCCATTAACCCTATCGGTACAATAACACCTTATCTGACTCTGTAATGACACATGGTTATACTCTGTTTGGATCAGACCCATTGTAGTAAAGGGTCACAAACAATCTCCATTTACCCATTCAGCACACTGACATCTTTCATACTTTATTTCTGTTACCAGCAGACAATTTTACTCAGCTTGGGACATCCTCATACTCTACCTATCTATAGCCTGACACCATAATCCCATAAGGGGTGGTCATTTGTCTTTGTACGTTAGCCGTTTTGTGGGGACGGCACTAACCCTCTGCTATCCCAATTGTTGACACACTGGAAACTTCTCATACCATGGGGTTAAAAACTACCAGGTACTGTACAGTAAACCAAGAAAGTATTGTCCCCATTACTGCACACATAATTCTGAAACAGACGGAACATTGTGATGCATGGGCCACCGTGTGATTATAAATGCAAATGTCTTCGGTATTTATTAGGACTTGAAACTGCTTAAAACTTCACACTCTGAAAGCTATATGCTATACTTTTTTTTGAGGCACCAGGTTTAAAAGATTCATGTGTGTGTGTCTGCAGAGGTCATTCATCTGCACACCCAATGAACCCCGAGGGTGTCATACTTTCTTGGTTAACTACATGCAATGCTGACAAGGTGGAGGGGGTTGGGGTCAGTAAAAAAAAAATAAATACATAAAAAAATATATGTGTAGTAATAAAATGGGAAGAGTAGCTGGTTTACAGTGAAATCAAAGTGTAACTTAAAAGATGGGAAGACAGCTGTGGATGAAGAAACAAGTAATCACTCACATCAAGTTCAGAGTAATAATACTCATACAAAACTCTATGGAATGACAGTCACACATATATGCAACTTCTGATTTTCACATTAAATTTCTATTTCCTGTACTCTTTCTAATTCTGATTCAAGCCAGTTGGATAAGAAAACGTTCATTGCAGTCTTTAGTGTAATCATCAGCACACACACTATCTGCTACTAAGTCTACCTACCAAGAATACCATACTGTCAATAAACACCACTCATGCTTAAGGCAGTACTAACACCTTTGTATATATAAAGTTACAATGACTCCTTCGGATTCTAAAACAGAGTAAGAGTCAATCCTTCATTACCCCACCTGGATGCAGGAAGGCTCTAGCTAATAACCAAGTATCTCTATGTACATTCACAATATACATCATCAACTATATGAAACCATTCCAAAAATGCTAATGTCTGTGTGATTTGCTAAACCCATAGTACATGGCTAAGTTTGCCATGTTTGTTGCAAAGGAAAACATACAATCCCTTCCAAATGATGACATTTATTTTCTTGTTACCTCCATACTATGTTCAAGCATGACCTCTTCGATGAAAGGGAGAGAAAACAACTCCAAACCCCCTCCTTATGACGAATGATATTCAGAGTTATTCTGGTGACTTCCAAGGTATTTCATCCAGCTCAGGAAGAACCACTCAATCAATGATAGTGAAGGGTTTAATATATCAACACTTTCAACACACTGTTCTAATGGGTCACTGTAAGCTGCTGCTTCATTATCTGTAAAGTCTTTGGGATGTATATCCTCTTGTTCATACCACATCACTTAACGTTAACCTCATATGCAACTCACACAAAATACTGTACCTTTCTGTGTCTTTTTTTTTTTTTTTTTTTTTTTATAGTTCAAACAAGGTTCACTGCTGGATTAACCTTCTCCAATGAAGGAGGGTAAGAGCCAAAATCATCCTTTCCTAATGCTGGCCAAGTATGCATCAGGAAGTGGCATCTGTGAAGAGAGGTGCACCTGAGACACAAAGCACTGTGGCAATTGTGCTTATGTGTGACACAGTCTAAACTGGTATAACCAGACAATCTACAAGCCTCTGGTAGCATATGAAAGGTCATACTACCAGCACTTATTTAGAATTTTCATCATGGACCATGACCTGGGCAATTTATTACATTAAAAAAAAAAAAAAGCACTATATTAAATAATATGTATGATTTGTACAAAAAATTAAAGGACATTATTTTCCAATCCCACATCACCCCACAAGGAACGTAGGAGCCCGCAGCTAGGCAAGTTTGTCCTGACATTTAAGATGAGAGTGACCGGCCTCACTCATCCCTGAGTGGCATAATGTGAGCAATAAACCCCAACCACCCCTTGGATATAAACCTACATAGGCTCAATCTGACTGAAGAGCCTTAATTACCCACTAAACCAGTAAGTGCCATAATTTGGTTACATGGTTACCACCCAGCGTAGTAAATGGTTTCCTGGTGTACAGGAAACCATTTGGCATGTCATGCAGTGTAGAGTCACCCACAGGCAGACAGAACAAGAAAAAATGATGGAAAGAAACACAGAAGAGGGAGTGTAAAGTCACCCATAGGCAGAAGGAAGAGGAGAGAATGAAGGAAAGAAAGACAGATGAGGAAGGAAGGAAGCAAGGAAAGGGCAGACACACAAAGCAGCACTACACTGAGCGAGTGGATGGTGAGTGCCCACAACTGTTCATTATACAACAAGGACAGTTATCACACAATGCAGTACCATAGATACCAGCAGTAAGAAAAAGCTATTTATATCCAAACTAATGTGATCTTGGGTCCTTTTGGATACCAGTACTGTTTAGTTTCGTACAGTTATATTTTATCATTTATGGCACATCTTACATTTTCTATCTCAAACATTAAGGTTTCCCTTGAAGTTCTGCAACACTAATATCAGACATTCTCAGTGAAACAGCTGCATGTGTACTGTTTTTTATACATACAATGTGGTATACTGTATATGACTTCACTGAGATACAGTAAACCCTCTATAAGCTGAACTATATGGTTCTGTTGGGTAGTTCGACCTACCGAATTTTCCGACTAACTGGAAATACTGTAAATGCCAAAAAACCTATACAGTATTACCCCTCACAATAGTCACAAATTATGTGATTACATGTATATTAACACTAAACTATAGAAGCATTTACAAAGCAACAATTCAGAGCATGTCACAGGCTAGACTAAGATAGCTCGAATAGGTGTTGGGGTGCAACAGTCACTTAACCCTATGAGGTTCCCGGGCCAGGCACTTTATGTCTGTGCTAGAGTCAGTCACTCTCAAGCTGACCCACATATTTTTCTTTGATCCCTCTGTGTATATACACTTTTCATGCGAGAATGTTGGTTCTGGCGCCATTTTAAAGATGAATAGTTTTACTTTATCGTAGTATGTTCAAAAAAGGAGAAAAAATAAAATAAAATGTCAAAATGACGAGTTCAAGTTAGGCGAAACCCAAAAATTTTATACCATGCTGTAGAAAAATATTTGGCCAAAAAAAACTAATAAAGATATGTAAATCTGGTTTAAACCATGCAAAACTACAATAAATTACCTTTACAATGATAAATATATTATGGTAATTTCTGCATCTTGTTGCGCAGTAAAGCAAAAGGAAAGAGATGCATAATTTTCTTTTAGTCTCAGCCACATACTTGCTTCACAATCTTTTTCTTTGATCGGTTAGTGCAAATACACTTTTTATGATAGGATGCTGGTTATGGTGTTAATTTCAAGCTGATTAGTTGTACTTTATTGCAGTATGTTCCAAAAAGGAAAACAAATAAAATAAAAAGTCAAAGTGACGAGCTGAAGTTAGGCAAAAAACAAAAATTTTATACACTGCTGTAGAAAAATATCCACCAAGAATAAAGTGATAAAGAATCAAAACAATGAGTTAGACCAGCTGTGCAGTACCTGCCATGCATAGAGGAACCATTCTGTGACGTCAAGTTCGAGTCTCTTTGTTACGATGCATAAACGCCATTTATGGTGAATATTTGACAAAAGTTTCTTAGGCCGCCGAGTCCCACCGACGTACACTTTTTTCCGCAGACAGACTCAACGACGTGCATCGTATGTCACGCAATTGCAAGGCCCCTTGTGTGCACATTTTTCAACATTCGCGGGTGATGTTTGGTAGGCATATGTGGGAGACCTTCCTCTACCTGCTGTCAAGTGGGGATACTGCCTGGCCCCACCTAACCCCCCCATCCCCCCCCACACTGGGCAATTCACCTGTCAGCAGTAACCTAGCCAGTAAAGGTATGTTGCCCCACGGTCTCTCCAATGACGAAATTCATGGTGAAAGTGATTCCTGAGGTGGAGGACAAAGAAACAAAGAAGCTGGAGGTAGAAACAAACAGAAGTGATGAGGTGGTAATGTCGTAAAGGACGGTGCCATATACTGGGGTTTTGGGTGAGTGAACAATGCTTATAAATGCCTATATTATTGTGTGAAAACCAATACAGACTTGTACTACACATAAATTTGTACCAAATAAATGAAATAAATACGTAATTCAAAGTGGCTTGATTTAGTTAACCCTTCCATAGTTTGTTTTCTTTAGCCAGGTACTCTGAAAAAGAAGGAAAACATAAGGTTGAGTGACACCTGTACCAACATTTTTTTACCTCTGGATCGCAATTTCTCTATGAATTTTCAATGTTTCTCACCAAAAGCGAAGGTTTCAGCCAAAAAACAAAAAGTCGAAAATCGGTCGGGATCTGGGGGTGGGCTGGGTAAAAAAACGGTCAGGACTGGAGAGGTTAAAATGACGATTAAAAGCATCATCGGAATCTCTGAGGTTGGATTTGAAATGACGATCAAAATCGTCACTGGAATCTCAAAGGGCTAATTACGTAAAGTTCTGCACTTAATTACTTCATTCTACAATCAATTAAACTAAAATATAACACTTGGAATATAATAAAGTGAAATGTAGTACTATGCATATAAGAAACTAAAATGCAATCCTTTGAGTAAACACTTAGTTACACCTCAGTCAGAGTTCAACTTACCAGAAATTCCGTCTTCTGCAGGGTCGACTTATCAAGGTCCTACTGTACATTTTTATGATGTAGAAATATATCTCTACATTACTGTACACAGGCCAGTAAATGTTTATAGATTTTTTGCAACAGCACTCCTTCAAAACTTTTACACTTGCCACCCAATACTTTAAGACCTATTTACTCTGACATTAAAGTTGGGGCATTCTACTATTCCATTTTTAGTTTCCTCCATATCATAATTTTATAGTGTTTGGTACAGTACAGTATAGCATGTATCAAGGGCATAGTCAAAATTATTGTCTGGGGGGGGGACCAATATCAGTGGCCTTTACCTTCTCTTTCTCTTTTTTTCTTTTCATTCTTTCTTTTAACCAGAAATAAACCTCAGGATGAATGTTTACAAAACACTGTTATTCTGGGGGAAAAGGGGGAAGGGGGTAACTAAGATTAAAATCTGTTCATACTGAGATGTTTGGACACACTGCCTTTAAAAGACAAGTTATAAGCAAAGCAAACTACAGACTGAGGGAGGCAGTTCCAGAGTTAACCAATCACATACATTATGGACAAAGAACTTGTTAACTCATACTACAGAAGTGGACAGAAAAGAGGTGTGTGCCTTGCTAGGAAATACAGTAACTCATTTAGTTTTTGAAGGCTCCAACATGCTTGCATGCGTCGGCCTTGGTCACCTAATGGCGACTCTCCATGCTGCTCGATCTTTGGCAGCCTCCCTGTTCAATCCCTTAACCCTGAGGTCACACATAATGGCCTCGTCCCATGTCTTTCTCAGTCTACCCCTCCCCCAGTATTAACACTTCTCACCCTCTGCACCCAATTATCATCCCCCATCCTCTCCACATGTCCAAACCACCTCAGCCTACCTCTCCTCATCACAACACCAATACACTCCAGTCCCATCCTACCTATCAACTCTTCCATCGTAAACCAGCCCCCCCAGGCCTTGCAAGCAGGGACGTACTGCACATCCACCTAATCATTGTCATTTCTGTACGCTTAAGCTTGCGAATATCCTCTTCCTTTACTGCCCAGGTCTCACTACCATACAGCATCACACTCCTAACACATGCTGCATACAAAGATCCCTTAGCATGTAAGGAGAGTCCTCTCAATGTCAGGAGAGGCAACAGCTCCCTGAACTTCTTCCGACCACTTCTCACCCTAGCAACCGAGCTAGCTCCAGCCCCACCTCCGGCACATAGCATGTCTCCCAAATAACAAAACTCTTCCACACACTCAAGAGATTCACCAGCAACTTCAATCCTTTCATGCCTAACAATCTCCACCTGCTCTCCCCGACACGCTGCACACATAAAATCAGCATTATCTCGCAGTCTGCCTCTAATACCACTACATCTCTTGTGCACCCATTTATCACAAACACTGCACAAGATGGAATTACTTCCCACACCTTTGTGGCAAACTGCACATGGCCACTCTCCCTCTCCTCTGATTGTACCGCCACCAACCCTAGATATCATCACTTTTGTTTTATCTGCATTTACCCTTAAGCCCTTGTGCTCCATACATCTCTCCATTTCTTAAATCTTTCCTCCGCCTCCTTTTCATTCTCTGCAATCAACACCAAATCATCAGCATACAACATCTCCCATGGGAGTCCATCTCTGAAGTCACGTGAGAGGGCTTCAAGTACCATGATAAACAACAAGGGACTCAAAACTGACCCCTGATGCACACCAAGATTTGCGGAAAACTCATCACTCAAAACTCCATTCACTCTTACCCGGGTGCGAGCACCCACGTACACGGCCATAATCACCCTAACCAGCCACGCTTCCAACCCTAGCTTTCTCATTGCCCACTTCACCACCACACTAGGGACTCTGTCAAAGGCCTTTTCCAAATCAACAAAAACAAAATACAATTCCCTTTTCTTTCCAATACATTTTTCTTGAAGCTGTCGAACGATGAATATGGCATCAGTGGTCCCCCTGCCTGGCATAAACCTACACTGCATCTCGTCAATATTCACTCTTTCTCTAATTATCCCTTGTAAAACTCTCCCCATTACTTTCATTATCTTATCTAAGAGCTTTATACCTCTGTAATTTCCCCTTTCCAGGGCATCACCTTTCCCTTTGTACACATTTACAATTACGCTCTTCAGCCAATCATCTGGGACAACACACTCATATATAATCATATTTATCAGGTCAGTGACTAACCTCACCTCAGTATCTCCTGAGGCTTTCAACATTTCGGCAGTCAACCCAGACACACCTGCTGCCTTCCCCACCCGCATCCTGCCTATTGCCTCACTCACAGTAGCAGCGCAAATCAAAGGCCAAGGGCCAAACACTGGATCTGCTGGCTCCAAACCTTCCCTATCCCAGTCAAACTCCTCATTCGACAACCGGCTATAATGCTCTCTCCACTCATCTTTATTATCCTCACTGTTCACCACTACCCTTCCATCATCTTCTTCACACACTGCTCACCTACAATATCTCGATTATCCCTCTTCACCTGATTTGCCATCCTAAAAATCGTATTTTTCCTTTCCCCATGATTTAGATTATCAAGTAAAAGTCTCTGTAACTCTGACTTCAGCCTGTATACCTCCCTTCTTGCCCTACACTTGGCAGGCAAGTACTCCTCCCTGTTACCACCCATCTTCCATTCCCGGAAAAGCCTTTTTTTCTCCTTAGCTGCGGCTTCTACATCTTCATCCCACCACCAAGTTACTTTATGTTTTGGTGGGCCTCTTGTCCAACTGCATATCACAATGATCTAGATTGTGTGAGATATAATTTAGTTTATGTTAAGGGCAGTCAAGCCACAAACTGCATAAAATACTGCAGAAACAAGCATTTTACTCATACTTTTCAGAGATCCTGTTTTATGTTCAGTACCTTAATTACTCGTGTTAAAATGTATTCATCTGTTAATGAAAGAAAAACTGGAAATGTCTGCAGCATTGAAACAATGTGTTTTATTTTATCCTTCATTCCTGTACACCTGAATTTCCACATTACAGATATCATCATCATCATCACTATCCAGACCACCTTTCCCATGCTAGGGCAGGGCGAGGAGTAGCAGTGTCCAGACAACTAAATTTTGCCGAATTCAATGGGCCACGCTTCCATTCATTCATCACTCAAGCCCAGGAATACTGGCTCCATCTGAGAGGTCAAAAGATTTCACCATGTACTGTAGCTTCATACCATATATACTTATGCGATAGAGTCAATCCGAACGCTGTCACGTTAAAAATTGATTAAACTAATCTTTTGGACTGGGCAGAAGGCAATGGACCCAGTGCTCCTCCATCCTGGTTATGCCCTTGCTGTGTCTCTTATTACTGTACAGCAATGTACACTGGCCTATGTACAATAAAGAAATTAACATTACACATTAAAAGGATCAGAAATGTCAAGCTTCCTCTCAAGAAATCCCCATACTGGTGTTAGCATGGCACAGCTCATGTTTTCTATGGACTGGAAACTAAACCAAGTGCCAAAATCAACCAATTACTTTCCAACAGCTGCAGGATGCTGTTGGGAAAAAAGAACTTTGAGATACATGATATGATTTGTGACAAAATGAAAGTCTTAGCTTGGATTGACTCTATGTACAGTCATTCATAAGAAAGATCGCTAAGTGACTGCAATTGTGGCTGGATGTTTCTTGCCTGAAAGTGTTTATTGCATGGCTCGTTACCAAACCTGTAGCCATAATTCACTCTTGTGGAAATGCCTTCAAGGGTCAATGGTAGCCATCCATCTACTACTTACACTGCAAAAGGCAAAAATAGTACTGTACTTTGTGGCCAGCAGAATACAGGTAGTCCTCTTTATGAAGTATATAATGGATTGTTCATAATCACTACTTTTTTCATATAATTAGTACTTTAAACCAGAGGAAACTGGAAAACCAGCTGACAGGCAGCAATGGAACTTTTACTTCAAAGAATTAAAATTTGTTGACAGTCAGTGCTTTACTGTTGATACTGTACTGTACAGTATTTGACATGTTTGATATTTACAGGATACTGTACTGTACTTTTTATTACCTATACAGGGAAAAAAACTGGACATATTCTTTACAACTGTACTTTTAACTACCCAAATTCTACATAAGGAGCTGAAGACCGTACTGTAACTCACTATTACATACAGTTTTACAGTTCCTGTAGGATGATCTTGTATAGTGTACCTATCACGAAATGAACATACCATACCATACATTCTGAAAGATTACAATATTTCTGTAAACTGTATGAAACTTGCGAATCAGCTTTATAAACAGCTATGGAAATTTTCCTCTAATATGCTGCAATGTACAATCAAGGTACAACTTCATGTTAGCTAAGACTAAACAATTTTCACTGGCTGTCGGAACGTCATGGGAGTCCGAGTAGTGCTTCCTTGAATGTGAGGCCTGGGGGCACTAGGATTATGACTATGGAGTTGAGAGGAAGGATGGGAATGGAATTATACTGATGTTGTGATGAAGAGGGGTAGACTGAGATGGTTTAGGCATGTTGAGAAGATGAAGGATGACAAATGGATGCAGAAAGTGAGATGAATAAATGTTGGGGGAAGGGTTGTAAGAGGCAGACCGAAAAAGACCTGGGATGAGGTCAGAGAATGTGACCTCAAAGATAAGGAACTGAATAGGGAGGATGCCGGAGATCGAAGAGTGTGGAAGGCCGCCATTAAGTGACCAAGGAGAATGCTTGCGAGCATTTTGGAGCCTTAATCGATTGATATGATGATATCATTAACTCTTCCATAACTGGGGCAACCCTAGTTTCTATTGCAGCTAATGCAATATGATTTCATGCAGCTGACAGTTAGTCACGGGAGCCTAAAAAATTATCATCACCACCATTAACTCCCTCATGACTGGGACAGCTCCACTAAACTATTTCCACTTAGTGCCATATGGCTTTATTCATATGAGAGTGAGTGCAAGGAGCCTGGAAATTAACTGAGCCAGTTCAAAGACTTTTATTTTTGTTTTAACAAAGTCAGACTGCATTATCTAGCTTCAGTGATTCTTCAAACTGGTGGTGTTAGATAAACCCTTTATTATTCCCTTCACTACAAGACAATGCCCCAAAGCTGAATAAAGCTGTCTGACAGTAGCAAGGATAAAATTAAATCACTGATCTGAAAAGGTTAACGGCAAAAGAGCTGCAAGAGCATCAGAAAAGCGAAAGGCAACTTCTAATGCAGACTTACTGTATTTGTCGCAGTGTTTACATCCTGAAGATGCCAAACTCAGTGTTTGGGATGGGGGCATTGAGAGCAGATGACAGAGACAGTCCCAGAACATGTCTTGTGTCCATTGGGTCTATCACTCCATCATCCCATAACCTGAAGCCATAACAAATTTATTATTTTTTTTTATTAATTTTTTTTTAGCCTGGTGCTCTACTAGGTTAAGGTGTTTCAGGTGAATGTGGCCCAAAAAAGGTTTAAACTTGAGGGGTGAATGTGATTCACTGTTTGCATAATGCCAAAGATGTTATTTTAATGAAGAGGTTAAGATGAGAATGTGTCTAACCCATTCACTATAAGTCTCTCCTAGGCTGAATGAAATAATTTGGCAGCAGCAAAACAATAAAAGGTATCACCATGAGAGGCTGAATGTTCTTGACTATGATGGCTTAGCCACAGGCCCTTATATATGACAGGGGGTAACATAGGACTGACTGTTATATTATCACTAAGGCAACAACAGTGAGACTACTGAAGCACCTTCTCTAGATTAAATAACACTCACTCACACCATTTCCAACAGTATTCTGAACTATGCTGACCAGCTGTTACTGAGAGATCTTTTTATTATTATTGTACTGTACCGTCGTTACTGCTGTTCCTTAACCTGTCATGCCTAGCCTGGCAGACCTGTGAACCACAGGTAAGCAACTGCCCTTAAAGCAGGGGTTTGCAATTAGGTATAACTGATACCCCATGTCAAGAGCTTGGAACTTTGCCGTTACCCTGGCCTCTAGGAACTACTCGTTTTTCGGTTATACTTGTATTGACAAAAAATGACAAACCAAGATGTTTCATTTATAAAAAAAAAAAACTGAGTAAACTACAAAATCTAACGCTAATCCCTGCCCTCCTGATCTAAGTTATGGTAGAAGTGGCAGCAATAGATCAAATGTGAACTTTCTGTGAGTTTATATGTTTAGTTCAATTCATCAATCTGGTAAATAGAGTTAACAAAATTTATCTGAATAAAGGTGCTGGCATCGCTTTGTCTTGTCTGGAAGGTAGCACGTGAGGGGCGTCCCCTCAGCCTGTCAAAACCGGCTGCTCTCCTTTTCTAGACATAAGTTGCATTCATACTAAGTACTGGAAGCTGGATGGATCTTGTTACCCGCAGAAAACTTGAAATTACCCCCGACAGGGTAATTTACCCCTAAAACTGACCCCTGTCTTAAAGGATCTCCCACAGGTTCCCAGCACTGAACTTTTTCAGTGTCTCAGTTACACAGAGAGTAGACCAGCATGCTCTCCTATACAAGTTTCTCTAACTGTCAACACCAAACTACATACACGCTACACACTACACTTCCTTTTCAAAATTCTCATAATGGCGCATAAAAATCATGCCTCGGAGTCCCCAGGGGGGGGGACCATAAATGCCCCCACCATCCGCCCCTCTCCCGGTGACGACTCAAAGAGCTGCCTGGAACCACTGTCTGACTCACTCCTTCTTCATTTCTGTAACATTCGCGGCCTTTCCTCTAACTTTCACGCTGTTGAGCACCACCTCTTCTCCTCTAAACCTCACCTTCTCTTTCTCACTGAGACTCAGCTGTCTGAGGCAACTGACAGCAAACCCTTTTCTGTATCCTCCTACTTTCTCTATTCTCGTTTCAAAGCCAAAGGTGGCTGTTGCGTATACGTTCGCAACGATCTATCTTGCTCTCGTGTTCCTGAACTTGATTCTTCTGAATTCTCTGCTCTCTGGCTTCGGCTTTCCTGTCATTCTCTGACTAAATATATC
>JAGKTI010023464.1:0-14796 GCA_018397915.1 Birgus latro
CGGGAATGTCAGTATTTGGATAGTCCTCTTGTATTTTATTCCTCAAAAGCGGTGAATTTGTATTCCAGCTCTGTAGCGGCAAATTTGCCTTCCCACATTCGGAATTGGCTACTTCATAAGCCTTCAATACTTCCGTCTCTGTATCAGCAACACCTTGCAAATTATCCATGTAAAAAGCCTGCCCTATTTCTGGGCATTTGGCCCTTTCAAAATGATGCTTCAATGTGTTGCAAAGTAGGAAAGGACTAGCACAAGAGCCAAAGAGCACCGATCGGAAACAGTAGGTTTTCAATGGACTATCCTCATTTTGAGGGTCTTGAGGCCAGAGGAATTTTGTAAATTTCCTATCCTCCTCTCTCAATCCTATTCTGAGAAAAGCCTTACTAATGTCTGCTGTAAAAGCATAAGGCTTCTCTCTAAATCTTAGTAATACATTCCCTAACTTCTCTGTTAGTGTAGGTCCACAGTATAGGCAATCATTCAAGCTGGCTAACTCCTTGGACGCTTTACTACTACAATTGAAAACTATCCTTATGGGAGTTGTTACTGAATCTTTGCTTACAGCATGATGTGGTAGATAATGTCCCTCTTTATGGATAACAGGGAATTCTAATTCTTCAATAAATTTATTCTTCATTTGATCTTTTATAATATTATCATATATGGTTAAATGTTCTGGGTTGTTTCTCAACTTTCTTAGAAGAGAATTTAACTGAGCCTTAGCTGCTTGGAAATTTGTAGGTAATTCCAAATGGTTTAGTTTCCATGGTCAACTTTCTTAGAAGAGAATTTAACTGAGCCTTAGCTGCTTGGAAATTTGTAGGTAATTCCAAATGGTTTAGTTTCCATGGTAATCCTACCCAATACTGTCCATCCTTAAATTCCACAGACTGATTATACAAATCCAAAGTTATTTTATCTTCAGGGGTTGGATCATCAGTGTGTATTCCTACACTGTCTAGGTCCCAAAGTTTGTGTACAGGTTCAATTTTTTCATCTAACAAGTCATTTATCTGAGTAGGTTCTAATTCTGCACCTATTCTAGCTACCATCAATGACTGTGTGGGCGTAACAAAGACTGAATCAACTAATTTGGCATCTCCTTTGTCTTTCTTGGAAAAAGGCAGCTGACCCATAATAAGGTTACCTCCTGGACTCTTGAACAAGTGTACTTTATTCTTCTTAAAGATCCTGTGTAAGAATCTTCCACAGTAATCTGATCCAATTATCATTTTTATGGGACCCACAGTATCTGATTTCACATTATGTTTTGCCAATCTTATCCCTGAGCTCTGCAAATTATCAGAGGTTTCCTTTAGTCCCTTTGTATAAATACTGGTTCCCATCTTATCCAGTACAGCTGCTATTATGCGACATTTATATCTGCCAAGTTGTATAAAGGGTCTAACTAAATCAAAGGACTGTGCTTCTTTAGTAGTTAAGAACCCTGTAATGGCTAGATTTACCTTGCCGACAATAGGTAACTTTAATGTATCTACAATGTCTGCAGAAATGAAGGTTTTCTGTGCACCTGTATCAAAAAGAGTACATAATAATATGTTCCTATTTTCACTCATTACCTTTACATCAGCAATTGGAACTGCAGTATTTGCTTCCGCTACTGTCATATTGACACTTGCAGTTTTAGGAACCTCATGTTTCATCATCCTTGGACACAAAGCACTGTGATGATTGTCCTTTTTACATTTGAAACAAAGATTTAGTTTAATTTTACAGTCAGCGGAACCATGTTCGGTATTCATACAAATCATACAACATCCCAATTCCTGAAGTCTCACTATTCTAGAAGCATAATCAGAATACTGTTGGCAAGATACACTGGAATGTTGTTCACCACAAAACACACAAACCTTCTTGTCCTTTACCATGAAAATTTTTACCTTCTTACTTTCATCAGCTTGTCTATCCCTTGTCTTTATTAATTTATCCTCAGATTTTAAAGAGCTAAGAAAAGTACCTATCTCTTCCTTAGGTACAGCCGTACCTGTTCTTGGCTTAGCTTTCCCAACCAATTGGTTAGTGGTTCTTTTCCTTATTTCAGCTTTTGGTTTATTGTCAGCAGGCTTTACTGTTCCTTGCAAGTGTTTACAGAGTTGCATCAAGCCTTCCTCAATCTCCTCACAGGAGAAATTATCCTTCTGGTACCTGCCATACAGAGCGTCCTTAGTTCTTGGTAGAAGTTTTAAGGACACAATTCTAGAAAGCACCCAGTCTGCTGCCTTAACATCTTCGTAAGTACCTAAGGCCTTTAAATTACAACTCATCGCAATCCGAAAACTTTGCAAGGACTCGAAATCATGTTTAGGAATGGGTAATTCAATCAGAGCCTTTAATAGTTGGGTAATGGCTTGCTCCTTGTCTTCATAATTCTGCTTAAGGATAGCCAAAGCTGCCTCATAATTGCTTCCCTCCACAGGTAATTCCTTTATCAATTTGTAAGGCGTCCCTTTGACCTGTCCTAACAGATATGCGAGCTTACTCACATTAGGGAGATCTGTTCTGTCATGAACTAAGTATTTAAACTGATCCCAGAAGGATTTCCAATTCTGCTCCCCATCAAACTCTGGAAGCAAAATTTGTGGTAATGCAGCCTTACTTGCTTGTTCCACAGCTTTTGTTCCGTTGATAATACTGGCTAATTTAAATTCAACCAGCTTCACTAATGCTAGATATTCCTCCAACTTACCATCGAATTTGGTGGTTTCTGCTTCCAAAAGATCTTTATCATCATCTTGTACGATGGCTGCTTCCAAGTTAATATAACTTTCCTCGTACTTGGCCCATCTTTCTTTTAATAGGTTCAACAGACTACTTAATTTCTCCTTAATTGGAGGTGTTTCCTCTAATGACTGTCTACAGTCCAGTATAACTCTCGTTACCCATCCTGCCTTACCACTAGCTGATTTTTGCAACAAGGAAATAAACATTGTTACTGGTTTCTTAGTTACGGGGGTACAACCCCCTTTTTTTTCTAATTTTACAACCCAGATTTACTGAACTCCATCGTTATTTATCATTTTAAATTTTGACGGGTGTGGGAATAGGGTTTATGGCTTTAAACCTGTCTCCCTGGGCTATTAAACCTCTGGGGCAGTCATTATCTCCACACTCATTACAGCATAGGACCACCCAAGGCCCCCACAGCATAGAACCTTTCTTTCTTATGCTCTGTGTAATTTATGAATTTTTGCAGAACCGCTTCTCTGCCTTTATTATTCCAGTGTATGCCATCTGTTTTTTGATAGGCTTGGAAAGACTTTGCATTGAAATGAATGAAATCCTGCTCTTTCCTAATCCTCTGCAACTTCCGGTTTATGTCCCTACTCATCAATTTGTAGGTACCATAGCAAACAGATGCGCCATATGGTAGGTTTCAAGGCTCAAGAAAGGTTATTGCTACTGCAGATTTACACGAGCCTTCAATGGCTCCTACCACTGCAAATATATTTTCCACAATTTCATTAACATCTGAATCTTCACTGATGTCATTTCCTCCAAAAAAAAAAAGAATAGTGCGATCGTGCTCCCATTTTAATACAGCGTTTAGCCGCTCATCCTCGGAAAAGGAACTTGCCTTTCCTCCAGGAGCTCTGTATATACGTATTTCCACGTATTCTACTTCCACGTGAGGTGGCAATAAGCTGTGCCCTACGAAAGCTACCTTAAAGTCGCTCAACGCCTCTGCACACATCTGTTATCCTCACTCGGGGCACCAAAATGTGAGAAAAAATTGCGTCATAGATACTCCTCACTGGAGAAAGTTATCTTAATTGTACAAAGGTGAATTTGCATAAGTCTCGTGAGTAAATTAGGCAATTAAATCCCCTAACTCACCTACAATCACCTCTCATATACTAGCTAGTTCCCTAAGATTTGGCCAAATCAATAAGGTCACTTAGCTATATATTGAGTCGAACAACGAGATGACAACGGGCGTGCTGTTTCGGTCTTTCCTGGGCAATCAGGCTTCCTTGGGGTGTATATACAGGGAGCGTAATGTAGCTGCTGACGGAGTGAAATCTGCTCAAGGAGTGTTAACATGGCGAGCTTCTTTGTCCCTCATAGGATAGAAGAGTTGCCAACTATTGTTTAATTACAAGTCAAGTACAGTTAACTTATTCCGTAAAATGTACAAGGTGAATCTAACTTAACCTAATCTTAGTTTTAATTAAACTAAAGGAAATATTCCCCTTTTCTACAGATAGATATACTGTATATATATATATTAAAACTGGCCTCCCGTTTCATCGTGGGCTTTTCATCCTTGCCACGTCATCCACGCAGGCGCAGTTTAGGTCAATGGAAAATTCCCTAGTTTTTACATGTATGTACATAGTTGTCTACCAATGTTAAACGCAGTAGCATTTAATTTATTAATAATAAGAATAAACAAAACGTAATATCTAGGTTTTTAAACCTCTCAAGTACGTTCTCCTCTGTCCTTTAACGATCGACAACTAAAAGTAAAGAGCACAACCACTCGGTGGAAAAATATTTCCCACAGTGGTGTTCCTCAGGGCTCTGTCCTATCACCAACTCTCTTCCTTTTATTCATCAATGACCTTCCAAGTTGCACATCTAACCCTATCCACTCATATGCTGATGATTCCACCTTTCACCTTTCCATTCAATTTCCGCAGCATCCATCTCAGCAGTTTCTTCAGCAAACAAGGGATGAGGCTATGGCACACCTAATGTCTGACTTGGCTCTTCTCTCTGATTGGGGTAAAAATAATCTTGTAAATTTTAATGCATCAAAAACACAATTCTTACACCTATCAACCCGACAAAATCTCCCTCAGGATTACCCACTAATGTTTAATAATGTCCAGCTCAGTCCTGCATCATTCTTGAACATGCTTGGGGTTTCATTCTCTTGGGATTTCTCTTGGAAAGAACATATTACATCTCTTGTGAAATCTGCTTCCAAGAGATTAGGTGTGCTAAGCCGACTCCGAACTTTCTTTACCCCTGCACAGTTGTTGACCTTGTACACGGGTTTTATTCGCCCGTGTATGGGGTATAACTCTCATATGTGGGGAGGCTCCTCACATGCAGCTCTTCTCAATAGGGTGGAGTCAAAGGCTTTTCGTCTCATTAACTCTCCTCCTCTTACTGATTCCCTTCAACCTTTGTCTCTTCGCCGCACTGTTGCTTCTTTATCTCTCTTCTATCACTGCTTCAATGGTCACTGTTCCTCTGAACTGTCTGCTTGCATCCCTTCACCTCTACAACGGGCACGTAGTACCCGTCTAGCAACAAACTCTCATCCCTTTTCTGTCCAACCCTCTAATGCAACAGTTAACCGTTACTCCCAGTCCTTCATTTATGCAACTGGTCAACTCTGGAACTGTCTCCATCTGTCTGTATTTCCTACTTCCTATGATCTCCGGTCTTTCAAATGCAGTGTGCCCAAGCACCTCAAAATGAATGGATCTTGAATTTGGCTCTCTTTTGTATTGTTTTTACTTTTCCTTGGAAGGAACTGTATGCAGGCCTTGACCTTTGGTTCCTTCTTCCTTGCATTAAAAAAAAAAAAAACATCATGGGTGCATCCATGGGTCTTGTGTTTATTAATTCGGAAGATGGTGTTGGTGATGACCAGACTGTGTTGTGAGCATAATGAAAGCAGTCTAAGGCCATTTTTGTTCATGTTACGAACACCATGGCAACTCACCTTGCCAGAGGTGATTATCTTTTCCTACCTTGGCATTAAAATCTCCAAGCGGGATGAGTTTCCCATTGTGTGATATTGGGCAAATGGTAGCATCCAGAGAATCATTATAGTAATCTTTGACGCTGACCTCAGAGTCAAGTACTGGGGCATAGGCACTAGTGAGTGTTGCATATTGGCCTTTGAAAAGAGGTATGTGCCAGGACATCAGCATCTCTGATATACCCACAGGCAATGCTTGGATCTTTTATAGTAGGTTGTCTAGGTATCCCTCCAAAAATATACAAATCCTTCTCCTGCTTCTATTAGGTTGCTCTCTCCTGAGAGGCGAGTCTCAGATAAGGCAGTAGTATCTATTTATTATCCTTTCATTTATGGGCAGTAAGGTCAGTGCTACAGCGTGGTCGTGTGTCTTGATCAGTATCAAGCAAGGATCATATATTCCAGGTTGCAAGAGTCAGAGGGTCTCTTTGGGTTCTTCAACCACAGAATGAAATGCGTTGACAAACGCGGTTATATATTTATTGTTATTATTTTTTTTTAATGCAAGGAAGAAGGAACCAAAGGTCATGGGCCCGCATACTGTACTGTTCCTTCCAAGAAAAAACAAAAACAATACAAAAGAGAGCCAAATTCAAGATATATTCATTTTGAGATGCCTGGACACACTGCGTTTGAAAGACTGGAGATCATAGGAAGTAGGGAATACAGACAGAGGGAGACAGTTCCAGAGTTGACAAGTTGCATAAATGAAGGACTGGGAGTAACGGTTAACTCTTGCATTAAAGACCTGGACAGAAAAGGGATGAGAGTTTGTTGCTTGATGGGTACTACGTGCCCGTCGTAGAGGTGGAGGGATGCAAGCAGACAGTTCAGAGGAGCAGTCACCATTAAAGTAGTGATAGAAAAGAGTTAGAGATGTAACAGTGTGGCAAAGAGACAAAGGTTGAAGGGAATCAGTAAGAGGAGGAGAGTTAATGAGATGAAAAGCCTTTGACTCCACTTTATTGAGAAGAGCTGCACGTGGGGAGCCTCTCCACACATGTGAGTTGTACTCCATACACGGGCAAATAAAACCCGTGTACAAGGTCAACAACTATGCAGGGGTAAAGAAAGTTTGGAGTCGGTTCACCACATCTAATCTCTTTGAAGCATATTTCACAAGAGGTGTAATATGTTCTTTCCAAGATAAATCCCAAGAGAATGAAACCCCAAGCATGTTCAAGGATGATGCAGGACTGAGTTGGACATTATTAAACATTAGTGGGTAATCCTGAGGAAGATTTTATCGGGTTGATAAGTGTAAGAACTGAGTTTTTGATGCATCAAAAATAACAAGGTTATTTTTACCCCAATCAGAGATACGAGCCAAGTAAGACATTATGTGTGCCATAGCCTCGTCCCTTGTTTGTTGAAGTGACTGCTGAGATGGACGTTGCAGAAACCGAATGGAAAGGTGAAGGGTGGAATCATCAGCATATGAATGGATAGGGTTAGATGTACAACTTAGAAGGTCGTTGATGAGTAAAAGGAAGAGAGTTGGTGATAGGACAGAGCCCTGAGAAACACCACTGCTGATAGGTCTAGAAGAACGATGGCCGTCTACAACAGCCCCTGTAGAACAACTAGAAAGGAAGCTGGAGATGCAGGCATAGATGGAAGGATAGAAACCGTAGGAGGGCAGTTTCGAAATCAAAGATTTATGCCAGACTCGATCGAAAGCATTTGAGGTGTCAAGTGCAATGGCAATCGCCAAAGTCCCGAAAGGAGGATGACAAGGAGTCTGAAAGGTACGCGAGAGATTGCCAGTGGAGTGTCCCTGACGAAACCCATACTGACGATCAGAAAGAAGGTTGTGACAGGAAAGATGCTTTAAGATTTTTCTGTTAAGAATTGACTCGAAAATTTTTGAAACACAGGATGTTAAAGCAATTGGACGATAGTTAGAGGTTTGGGAATGCTCACCCTTCTTTGGGACTGGCTGAATGAGAGCAAACTTCCAGCAAGAAGGAAAGGTACAAGTTGATAGACAAAGACAAAAGAGTTTACATAGGTAGGGTGTAAGCACGGAAGCACAGTTTTTGAGGACAACAGGAGGGACTCCATCTGGCCCATATGCCTTGTTAGTATTGAGGCCAGTGATGGCAGAAAATACATCAGCTGAAGAAATTTTAATGTCAGTCATGAGGAAGTCAGAGGGGGAAGTGATGGAGGAGCACCACTGGAATCGTCTAAGGTGGAATTGGAAGAGAAAATATGAACGAAGAGACCTGCTTTATCAGTAGAAGAACTAGCTACAGATTCATCAGAGTGGAAAAGAGGAGGGAAGGATGATGAGGTAAAGTTGTTAGAAGAGTTTTTGGCAAGGTGCCAGAAAGAGCAAGAAGAATTCGAGGTGGAGATTTGAGAACATTTAGTACGGGCGAAATTATTTTTAGCAGAGCGAAGAACAGACTTAGCACGATTTAGGGCAGAAATATAAAAAAGATGTGATTCAGGGGTGGATTGGCTCCGGTACCTTTTATAGGCTATCTCCTTGTTGCAGACAGCATTAGAACAAGCGTGATTAGACCAAGGCTTTCTTGCATTAGCCAGAGGATATGAGAAAGGAATGTATGCTTCCATGCCCTAGAGAATAACCTCCGTAATGCACAAGGCACACTCAGAGAACGCCCGGCAATGGAAGCAATAATCATTCCAAGGAAAATCAAAGAAGTACTGCCTGAAGGCCTCCCAATCTGCAGCTCCAAAGTGCCACAGACGGCATTTCTTTGGAGGGTCCACAGGCCGTCACAGAGCAATAGGAGAGGTTAAGATAATAAGGTTATGATCGGAGGAGCCCAATGGAGAGAAAAGATTAACAGTGTAAGCAGAAGGATTAGTTGTAAGGAAGAGGTCAATATGTTGGAACTCTCTCCAAGGCTGTCAGGGATACGGATAGGGTGCTGTACAAGCTGCTCTAGGTCATTAAGGACAGAAAAGATGTAGGTTTATTCACCAAGTGGATCAGTGAAAGGAGAGGAGAGCCAAAGGTGGTGGTGAACATTGAAATCTCCTAGGATGGAAATTTCAGAGAAAAGAGAAATTGATAGAATGTGTTCCATCGTAGAAGTAAGATAGTCAAAGAATTTTTGATAGTCAGTAGCATAGATAACCTGAACACTTGATTGGACAATCTGATTCACTGATTTGCAGTAATGGCCCCAAACCTAAAAATGATCCTTCACATCCTCATTATCTTGGCTTGTGGTCAGCAGAGGTCAAATAAAAATAACAGCATTGCACAAAAACAAGTGTATCTAACACAAATATTTCAATGAGAGCAATTGAACGTCATTGTACAATACATGATATGTCAACTCTTTTTCACACCTTTTAGCTTGCGCCGCTTATCGTCACTTTGTGACCTTAACACTTCACCATACTGAGGAGCATTCAAGCAAAAATAGACTCAATTTGAAAACACAATTGGGAAAATTATTATCAGGTAAGCTACACAGATTATTCCAGCAGCAGAATGTCAACTGCTGGAGAATCTTTGAAAGTAATTTGATGAAAATGTTTGGTACTGTTTTGTGCAATGTTTCTGCATCAACCCCCAAGGCCCAGATTGGTGACTAGTCAGCAAGTCATTGATGTGGTGCACAACAGATACACATTAATTACAGAGATCACTAAGAAATTACAAAAGACACAATTATTGACCCAAAGTTAGCTTTCATGAGGTCTCATAGACAAAGCTGCAAGTGTCCAGCCTTACTGGAGGAACACCAATAGTGTAGGTCCTGAGCTGGGTGATGTAATAATTTTCTTTGACATTCTCCACATCTGGATATTTTTCAGTCATAAATTTCAGGGACAGGCTTCGCTGATTAGGGTAGTGGCGATGAATGTATAGGCAAACTATTAATATGATCATGAACACATTGTGCCTTCAGTTTAGTAGTACTGTTGTTCACTACCAGCCTAACATGCTTCTCACCTAGTCCACAGATACTCAAGAAGGCTTTCTTACACACACGTGACTCAGTATTATTATACTTGATTGCATAAGTCACAGTATCACTGTCTGGGACTTTGCAGGTGTACTGGTACAGTATTTGGTTACTGAATGATTGCCGGTACAGTATGTTGTTTATTTTAATCAGTAAGACCTTTTAATCAGTAAGACCCAGACAATTTTCTATCTTTGCCACAATTACAGGCCTTGTCAGCTTCTTAAAACATCCTTCATTAGATGCAGGCCCTATTTTTATGCTGTGAGACATTTTCCCCAGTGTCATGACTGACGAGTGGCTTACAGAATTACATAATATCTACACCTTGTCGACTTTTCCTTCTCATTCGGACATTCCTCGCTATTTTTCTTACGCTGGAAAGTTTCTGATACCTCAACTCCTATCTCTTCATCTTCCTCATGCAAAGACATTGTTGCTGCCACTCATAATGCCTATTATTGTCGTTAAGTAAATAATAATAAAAACACTGAAAGATACACTCGCTACTGCAAGATTAGCCGCCAAATTGAATGTAGATTGTAAACGTTCTTAATAGTGCATGGATGGAACACTCTGATTGGTCTGCTGATCATAAAAGTGCGGTGATTGGCTCCCGGATTGAGAACTGCTCACTCAGTGGTGGATGCCAGAGGCAGCCAGAGGGAGGGAGGATACTGATCAGAAGAGAGCTGCGCTCAGTGGGACTTTCAACCATAATGGTTGACTCATCCTCAGATGACGTAGGGATGGGGGAAGACAATGTTATACTACCCTGGGACCATCACTGCAGTGGCGGGAGCGCACGGCTCGGAAGTGTCCAATCAAGTGTTTATGTTATCTGTGTCAGTAGAATTTGGAGATAAGTAAACAACACGGATATATTTGGTCAGAGAATGACAGGAAAGCCGAAGCCAGAGAGTAGAAAATTCGGAAGAATCAAGTTCAGGAACACGAGAGCAAGATAGATCAATGCGTACACATACGCAACAGCCACCTTTGGCTTTGAAATTTGAATAGAGAAAGTAGGAGGATACAGAAAAGGGTTTGCTGTCAGTTGCCTCAGACAGCTGAGTCTCAGAAAGGAAGAGAAGGAGAGGTTTAGAGGAGGAGAGGTGGTGCTCAACAGAGCGAAAGTTAGAGAAAGGTCGCGAATGTTACAGAAATAAAGGAGTGAATCAGACTGGTTCCAGGCAGCTGCTAGAGTCGTCACCGGGATAGTGGCCTATGATGGGGGCATTTATGGTCCCCCCCCCCCAGGGGACTCCGAGGCTGGGTGTTTCGATGCCATTTTTGTCAGTTTTGAAGAAAAAAAAGTGTAGTGTGTAGCATGAATGTAGTTTGGTGTTGACAGTTAGAGAAACTTGTATTGGAGAGCATGCTGGCCTACTCTCTATGTTACTGAGACACTGAAAAAGTTCAGCAAAGGGGGATGGTCAGTAACTAGTCCTGAAGGCTGATGAAACAGGAGCTCCAGCTCTCCCTATCATCAGCGTTCAATCCACCTTGGGAGTACTGCCCTGCTCGACTGATGCTACAGTCTACTCCTGCCCAGATGTATAACAGCAAATGTTTTGGTAACCTTTTCCAAACCATTCCCTATCAGAATAAGCAGCTGAGTGTTCGTTTCTGACTGCTTAGTCGCACTGGATGCTGCTGAAGGCATGACCTGCTGCTGTGCCATCATGCCAGCAACTACTGGGCCATTGCCGCCAATGTACAGGACTCCATCTAGCGACTTCCACCCACATCCATGACTTGTCACCATCACCCTATCCTGTCGGCATACTCTTTGGTTTCGATGAAAGTATGAAATGGGAGGTGAATATAGAAGTGAGCTTGAGCAATGAATAAATTTGATGTGGTGTTGAGTGTGCAAAGTTCTTACCACCATTCTTCTTAGCCTGTGATGGTGGCATGAAAAAACGACGACCATCCACTGATCAGGGTTGCAGGTGTCTCCCGGAAGCTCTTTCTGTCAAGCTGTGTTTTCTGTAGGAGGTCACTAATGGATTTTTCCTTTGGAGTTTACTTCAATAGGTGCCTGGGAACACTTAGACTCCTGTCTGACGGCCTTACCAGCATGGGTAACAGCATCCCTGCTGAGGCTAGGGGGACCTCTCCCCATTGGCACAGCCTGCCAGAATTACAGGGTGAGCATGCCCCCACACCATGACAAGGTGGGTCCTGTGGGAGGTTACACACACACACACACACACACACACACACACACACACGCACACACACACACACAAAGGTTGGGTATAACACGAATGTGCAGAACAGTTGAGGAGACCAACATAATAAATATTCAAGGATTTAGCTAAGACAAGGTGGACTAACTGATATTTGGAAGAAAAGAAACATTGTTACCCTCTTCAAGAAAGGAAATAAACAGAAACCACTTATTGTCCGACCAGTATCAGTGACCAGTGTTATAAATAAGATAATTGAGAAGCTGATAAGAAAATTTTGGGTAAACCATCAGGAAAAATACAATATGAAAACCGAAGGACAGTTCTGTTTTAGAAAGATAAAACCATGTGTTACTAATCTATTAACATACTGTAGTATGACAGAGTTGCAGAAACACTACGGAAAAGAGAAGGGTGGGTAGACAATTTCTATTTGGATTTCAAGAAGGCCTTTGACAGAGTACCACGCCAAAGAATTTTATGGAAATTGTACCATCAAGGAGGAATCCAAGGTAATGTAAAGTGTCCGACGCAAGATTTTCTCAGAAAAAGGGATATGAGAACAGTACTAGAAGGAAATTAATCATCAGGGAAAGAAGTGAGTAGTGGAGTTTCACAGGGCTCAGTGTTAACACCAATTATGATTTTAGTATATATAAATGATATTGACAGCAACAGTGGAAATGGAAGCTATCTAAATATGTTTGGTGATGATGCCAAAATACAAACGAGAATTACAAACACAGACTCTTGCAGAGAGCTACAGGAAGAGAAAAATAGTTTCATGAATGGAACAATACATGACAAGTGGAATTCAGTGTGGACAAATGCCATGTAATCAAGTCTGGTAAAAGTGGAAAAAGATCAGACAGGGATTATAAACTCGGAAGTTCAACCCTACACACATCAGAAAAGAAAAATGATCTAGGAGTGATAATCGATAACAGACTATCTCTGGCTGACCACATCAGTGAGAAACTATGGAACATGTAAGTTATGATGATAGCATTATATATATATATATATATATATGTAATGCCATTTTTTTTACATATAAGATAAGTAGTATAAGAGTAATTTAAGTTAGTATAAGTATAGGTTAAGTATATAATATATGTGATTTACATTAGGTTATGTAAGTGATAAGTGTATATTCTGGACCGTGTTGAAATGTAAAGTGTAAAGAGGACTTTGTAAATCGTATTTTGGGCTTGATTTTACTAGTGAAAGCAACTGGACAGGACGAGCAGGCATCTGGCCTCAGTTGAACCGCATAGAGAGTTAATTTGGTGCTTATATTGGCGAGTAGTCATATTTATACCTAGAATTCAGAATTTTTGTACTTAGGCTAGTGTAGCCGTATTGTTCTACTGAATAACGTTGTTTAAGAACTTAAGTAAAGCCAGACTATTGATGAATGTCATAGATGACCGCAAAAATTAATTCATTTAGTATAGACATCAGTGATTGCATCATGTGTTGGCGCGGCGAACTAAACAGAGAGGAAAATTGTATCAAACCGTGATTTCAGGCATCGTATGTTCAATTGTTAAACCTATTCTATTGCCACAAAATTTAACTCATCATAAGTCATATTTTTATAAGTAGAGTAATGCGTACGTGTTTATTGCAAATTCTGGTGCGATGTTATAACCTGGTGACAGTAACGTAACTGTTTGTAGTTAGAGCCAGACAGTGCGATCGGAGCGGATGTTCGCGGGCATGAGCTCTCGCGTGCCCAGGGAGCGACACTCTCGAGAAAGACTTCATTGGGTGTGGACGCTCGTGTTTCAGGTAAAGCTCCGTATTTACAGTATTTTTCTCTTATACGTCATCATATCAGTTGTTGATATAACCGTAATTAAAGTAAGATATCTGAGCATATTATCAAACCCCTGACTCTCGAGAAAGACTTCATTGGGTGTGGACGCTCGTGTTTCAGAGCCGGCAAATGGCGTCGGGTCATGGAATCTGCGCAGGCCATTGTTTGAGAGTCACAAGTCCAGTGCCCGAAAGCCCTTTACACTAATTTACACATAGTCTGTTTCCAATGCACAGTATAGTCAAAGTCGGTTGGTCCACTTAGTAAGCTAATTTCTTATAAAACAAATGTAATATGTTGGTTAAAGGTGTGTGAGAAGGCGGAAAAGTGTATTGTCCCGCCGTGTGCAGTGCTGTGAGCACTGAGTTCAATAGTGTAATAATTTTGGTTAAGTATATTTTTACTAGATATGTCATGTGGTGTAACCCAGGTAAAATAAGGTTGTTTTCTTTAGAATTGAAGTAAACAGTGTAACCCGTTGTAACGGTCTCGCTACGAGTCCTGGTGCGACCGTGCGTGGAGTGTTTATGAGAGTTACCCCTGTTGTAAAGATTTTCTATGGTGCGGTCGGGAGAAGCTTTTGAACTGTGTGGAATAGATCTTGCATTCTCTGTCAATTATTCTGTCGTAATGGAGACAAGTGATTAAGATCTAGTAATTAGATCGGGTTTGAAACTATATCATTGCTGTGTAATTAAGGACATTAATATAGATAAGTAGATAATAGACAAGTGTGTTTGGTTATAATCCTATGGGGTAGTACAAGTAAAACGGGATGGCCCACAAAGCATGTTCATCTAAAGAACCACGCTCTCCTCTAAAATGATCACGTTACCATGTTATTGACATAGGCCTTGTCCCTCTTCCATCGAATGGGACTAAACCATAAATAACATTAATTCTTTTTTTTTTCCGGCAACTGCTGGGTGGTGGCAGCGATACCAAATAATTTTAATTATTAATGAGGCCTTATTCTTGATATCTTATGGGCAATGTAAATTTCTCGCCCCTACACTGGCGGCAAACGCAGTGTGATTAGGTAATTTAATTTCCCTATAATGCCCAAAGTACACTGCATTACATATATAT
>JAGKTI010023465.1:0-10529 GCA_018397915.1 Birgus latro
TCTCTCTCTCTCTCTCTCTCTCTCTCTCTCTCTCTCTCTCTCTCTCTGTCTGTCTGTCTGTCTGTCTTTGCTTAGCGCCATTTTTGCTTAAGGGTGGAGTTAGTGGTGATGCACAGCCACTGGAAGGTTATCACAGCTTGAGCTGTGGCTCGCAATCTGCAAGTTTAAAATAGTGACAGGATACACAAAACCCACAAATACAAGTCATTTGCATTGAGAAACAAAATTACTCCCAGTCATGTGAATATGGGAGAACACAGTTCATTACTTTAACACAAGAGTAATGCAACCAAGGCAATTGTTATACTACAGTGTCTCCCACTAAAAAGAAACAAAACATGAACAGCCTCCCAACATTGCAGAGAATGCTTGAGTAACACCCTTTCTCCTCCACTCAACTCTGCACTTCACAAAAGCATTGTATAACACATATCCACCACAGACATTCAGAAACTTCAGCCAAACAGCATCCTTCATAAACCACCACTAGATATCTACCCCTCGGGTACTCAGTTCAGGGAGACTTGATTGCGCTTAACCAGACTGCTGTGTGAAAGCATTGACACAGGTGGGTGGCTCTGAAGTCTAGTTATGCAGATGCCCCTGAACTCCCTCCCTTTCCTCTAAAAGGGGAATGGTGGACTGTAGGAGAGGGGCAACTTCAGTCCGCAATCTGCTGGGTTCAAATGCAAACGAACGTGGGATTACCGATACAACTACCACTACTTATACCAACAAAATATAATTCAGAAAAACCCTCTGTGCCCATAGTACAGTGCAGCCCTCACATCACTCCATGCTTACCTCATGCACCGCACTATCAAAACAGACAGTCCTTCAGTGTACTTTCAACAAAATAATCTTGTGGGGCACCTCAGTTGAAGTGGGTGGTTTCCTGCTGCCCATTGGGTTCACATCCAGATGAGGCTGGGGCTGCAGCTATGACTACTTCAATGTATCTTAAAGTTTGACCTTCCAGCTAAAACACAATATAGTTGGATCTCGATTTCATAATATGTAGGACTAGAGAAATGTGCATATAGTATGAGCAAATTAACACATGCCAGAATTGTGAAGAAAACTCATGAGAGATTTACTGGTATGACTTCATCATCTATAAAGGTTTGCATCTTAGACATTACTTCTAAGTAAGATATATTTATGACATGTTTTAAGCACCCCATCACTTTACTCTTTTCTAAAAGAGTAAAGTAATGGTTATTGAGAGGGAAGGTGACTCCCAGTGCGATATTATAGTGACTGGAATTGGTGAGAGAGGTCAAATACCTAGGTACAGTGATAGAAAGGAGAGGAAAATGTGCAAAAGAAGTGAAAAGTAAAGTGACACAAGGAAGGAAAGTAGCTGGTGCAATGAAGGCCTTGATAAGAAACAGAGGCTTGAGTGTTGCAGCTGCATGAGGCTTACATGAAGGAGTGTTAGTGCCAACTTTAACATATGGCATGAAACTATGGTGTGGCATGAAAATGAAAAGTCAAGAGTAGAGCAGTGGAGATGGGACTGCTGAGGGATGTATGTGGAGTACAATGAGTGGATGGGATACAAAATAATGCGATTTGTGAAAGTTACGGAGTGAGGAAGTCAGTGGACACCAGAATCGAAGAGAGTGTACTGAGATGGTATGGTCATGTGGAGAGAATGAATAACAATAGAGTGATGAAAAAGGTATATCTGAGCGAATTTGAAGAAGGGAGGAGGCAAGGTAGGCCAAGGAGAAGGTGGAGAGATAGGGTGGATGAGTGTATGAGGAAGAGAAGTTTGGAAGTCGGTGAAGCTAGGGAACTGACAAGAAATTGAGCTGGCTGGATGAATACTGTGAGGAGAAGTGCATGATCAGGGATTTGGCACCCCTTTCTAATGTGGCAGTGTCTGGATTGACTCTATCTGATATGTTTATGTGAAGCTATAGAACGTGGTGAATGTTTTTGGCGTATCCGATAGAGCCAGGATTCCGGGGGCTTGAATGATGAGTGAATGGAAGCATGGCCCATTTGATTGGGCAAATTTGGGCTGTCTGGACATTGCTTCTCCTCACCCTGCCCGAGGGGTGGGAAAAGTGGTCTGGATGATGATGATGATGATTTTAGCACCCTCAGTATCTTGTACAACAGTGGTTGCAAACAACCTTTGTGGTTATACTTCCATTAACTAATCATTTGTAGTGACCATGTATTCCAAAACTGTTGATACACCAACCATTTTCATAGACGTGTCTTGAAACAGGTTTCCTAATTAAGTGAAAAGTGATACACATATCTGGCTGGTGAGTATGTAGCATTTCAGCAGTGTTTCAGATGAAATATTAAGTATCAACATGACAGGATAGTGGCTGACAGCAGAGTAGGTGATTTAGCTCATCAACAGTCCTTGGGAAATCCATTTTAAGATCTCCATGGAGAGGGTGTCTAGGGTAATGTCTAGTATCTCACACATTCTTGGCTCTGGATGCACAGTACAAGTGATCGAGTCATCTTACTGTTTATGAATAATTGTCATCATGTCAGTTTATTGTCTTAAAAACATTTGATGCAGAATGAATAGTAGCATATCACCTATACTGTAATAGATTCAATAAGTCATCCTACATAGTGAGAGTACAGTAATTCTTTATAAAAGCATCCAAATACTGGGAAAACATATTTAGGAAACAGTACTGTATTTAGTTTTTGCTTGGCCCAGCAGCAAGAATACATGTTTGCTAAGTAAATTTGAAACTTTTCCTCAGCCATCCATAATAAATGATGAAAGTAAATATTTATATACACTGTACTACTTAGGAACTTGAATTTGAAAAAGTACATAGCCTGTTTGATGTCACAGGAGCCAGTTACGTAACACACAATAAGATCGCATATGCAGATGCATTAACCCATACTAGAACACAGTACACCATGGAGCATCCGTGGACATGCTTGTTTCACTTTTAACTTACATGCCTTGTAATATAGCCACCTGGGAGGGAAATGACTTTTTTTTTTTTTTTTAAGGGTGCCAGGCACTGCTTTGTACAGTTTTGTGTGTGAGTGTGTCTGTTGTTATAGTACTATAACACTTTCAAGTAATGATAATGTATAGTGTTTCAGCACATGATATGTTGATGTAGGCTTCCAGCTAATATAAGAATGGCATGCATTGTCTTCATAATTCACCTTCAGCACAATTTTTACAATGAAGGTTAAATAACTCAATCAGCTAGCTGAGAATACTCATAAACTCAGACATTTAAAATATACAGATAGAAGCAAGCATCACCACAACCTCAAAGAGATGTGATCTCATTTTTTTCCTGAATGTGATAATGAAAAATGAAGAGGTCATTTTTTGATGATGAAAAAAAGGGGAGGATTTGTGGTGAAAGAAAGAAAGATATTGAGAGTAAGAATGTGAAAAAAAAAAAAAAGAAGAAAAGTGAAGAAAACTGATTACAATCTACTTTGAAAATATGAAAGTATTTTGTAAAGATGCAGAAATGTAAGATTGAGTACAAAAAAAGCTTTGAGAAAGTCAGGGGTGCAAGTGAGAGAATGCTGACATTTAGAAGAAAAGTAAAGAGCAAATGGGCAGACTGTTTTGAAAAACTTATGAATGGGAATTATGAGAGTAGAGCAGTGGTAAACATGGTAGATTTTGGTTGTACTCTATGGAGAAAACTGTGTTGGCTGAAAATATGATACTGGCTGACATGAAGAATGCTTTGTAAAGGTTGAAGAATTAGATGGCGGTAGATGTTAGCCAGGGATTTGTGGGATGTTGTGGAGGGAGTGGAATGCAAATTTGCTTGTAAACCTGGATGAATGAACTTGTACCAGTGTAGTAAAAACAGGTTGTGATTTTGCTGTTATAGAAAGGGAAGGTGACTGGAGTGAATGCAAAATGTAATATCAGAAAAGTTTGCTGGTGTTGTAGAGAAGGTATATGGAAGAATGATGATAAATAAGGAAAGAAAGATATCAGAATGTTTGGTGAGTGATAAACACAGTGGTTTTAGAAGTGGTAGAGAATGTGTTGAGAAATCAAGGGAGGTTAGGTATTTACGACATGGATCTGGAAATTGAAAAAGTGCAGAGAGAAGGATTATATTTTTTGTACCGGGTGTGTTTGATGATAGTGATGTGTAAGAACAGGTGGTTGTATAAATGTGTGGATCAGTACCAGCAATATCAGGGTTGAAATAAGGATGCATGATGTCCCCATGGTGGTTCAGTATACAGTATATGGAATGGGATTATGAGAGATGTCAGAATTATGAGTTGTGACAAGGGGTAGGGCTGGCGATGGATGGCATAATGCTGTTGATTCTGCGCTGCCCGGTTATTGTGAACAGGTACTTTGCAGATTGGTTCAGATTTGTCTGTGTAAGTGGCTTTATTTGAAAGTACTGTATATGTAATTAAGAGTAAATCAAATCTTAAGGGAAAAAAGTGACTATTGCTATGAAGTTTAGGACCAAGTATAAAGGTTGCAAGAGGACTGTATAAAGATTGCAAAGTTGAGGACCAAGTATAAAGGTTGCATGAGGACTATATAAAGATCGCTTAGTTGAGGACCAAGTATAAAGGTTGCAAGAGGATTATATAAAGATCGCATAGTTCTCAAATGTACTTGCGTGAGACTTTTTTGTGTCATAGTTATGGAATAGTTTGTGTGTGAACGTTAGAAATTGGACTTTATGTAAAGTTTGGAGACATAGATTAAATGGGATAAGAAATAGGGATATTTGTGGAAGATGAGGAAGGAATTCTGTTGATAAGGCAGAAGAGGGTTTACTTAGTTAATAAGGTCATATCGAGAGAACGGATGTAGACAAGGTAGTGCAAAGGGTATATGTGAGTGAATTTGAACTTGGAATCAAAATGGATGGTAAAATACATATGGAAAATTACATTGCAAGGGTTTGGCACCCCATTTATTACATGGTAGTTGCTGGAATACTGCATCCCAAGGAGATATGTAAAATGCATCAGGAAAGAAAAAATGCTAAATGTTTAACTGTGAAATGAAGCATGGATTAAATACTTGAAATCTCTCTAAAAGAATGTGTACCCCATTTCACAGGGCATGCTGATTGATAGTTTTTCTCTTCTTATGTGCTTGCTCTTCTTTAGTTTGTAGAACATACCTCTCTTCATGCATTAAGTAGGAAGTAGGATTGTTATTCTACACTCAAAACCTGCTACAGCACACCCTTGTTTTGCGATGAGGATGCATTTGAATAAATTCTTTGCATAACCATTTGTTGTATATAACATGGGTTCAATGGGGATACTTTTGTGGCCAATGGTCACCCACCTAACAAAACTAAAAACAAATTTCCAGCTCACCTAAGCTCTTTCTTATTTCACTTTACTGCACTTTACTTGCTGCTTACCATCAAAAATAAAAGTAAAAACAAGTTCCAACTCATTTAAACTGGTAGTTATTTAACCTCACCACACTTACTTGCTGGTTGAACTCCAACACCACACTTTTGTTCCATCACTGATATGACACACCTAATAGTGATGAATGCTAATGCCATATTGGATTAACAGATGACTGTAGGCCTGCTTGAGTTCTGTTGTATAAACAAAAATAGTGATCATACGTTGACCAGTGAGGCTTCAGGCAGGATCATAATCATCGTATAAGTGAAAATTCTGTCGGTTATCAAAATTCCTACCTTCTCATCACTGTACACCCATACCCTGATTTCCGGCAGTGTTGTGTACCAGTGGGAGTGTTTTATCAGCGAGTATGTTGGATATCAAAGCAGTTTTCCCCTTAAGATACTGAAGAAAAACCAGAGGTGTTCCAGGCCAAATCTCATATACTTTACTCAATCAATAGAGACTGACACAGAAACACCATAGGTAGTGTTATTATCCTCGTAAACAACACTATTGCTAAAAAATGAGACATCAACCATCACATGCAGGAAGGTAAGGTGGGTGGGACATGCGTGTGAGATGCTTCACGGCAACTGACAAGTGACAAACAAGCAGCTGCTCGCCAAGTGAGGATGGGGGTGGGGGTGGGGTGGGAAGGGAGACAGACAAGGATGGGAGAGGGTGGGGGGACTGGAGGAAGACAAGTGGGGGGTGGGGAGGGTGGGGGAATGGGAAGTGAGACAAGCAAGAGTGGAAGAGGGTGGGGGGACAGGGAGGGAGACAGGAAAGCCAAACTGCCCTACTACCCCCTCCCCACCCAGTCTCTCTCTCTCTCTCTCTAAACTGCCCCCTTCCCACCCAGTCTCTCTCTCTCTCTCTCTCTCTCTCTCTCTCTCTCTCTCTCTCTCTCACACACACACACACACACACTTGGGAGACAAGCTGGGGTGGAGGAGGGTGGGGGGACAGGGAGTTAGACAGCTGGGGTGGAGGAGGGTGGGGGGACAGGGAGTTAGACAACTGGGGTGGGGGAGGGGGGGGGCAGACAAAGAGGGAGACACATCTGGCAGTACTGAGCGTGGTGGGGGATGGAGGACGGATGGGGGAGAAGAGAGGGGATGGAGGGAGGACAGGGAGAGCCGTGAGCACCACCTCATCCCGTTCAGACATGCTTGTTTCAAACCTAAGGAGGGGTGGAGTATTCGGACTAGCGAATTGATGGCTATTCGGATTGTGGGAATATTTCCCCATTTCTTTTGTACAGTCAAGAGAAATCGTTGGTTATCGATGCGTTGAAATTGGGGTATGGGTGTATTAGCAGTTCATTGCATTCCAGTTATTCGTATAACGTGAGTGCTGTATACAGTTTGGTTACATTTGTGGAAAACAGATCAGATAACAATTGACTGTACATCGTTTGTAGGGATCATAGTGATTGTAGAAGCAAAAATAGTGATCTTATTAAAAAAAAAAAAGTTTTGTACAGGATCATAGTAATCGTATATCAAAAAATGGGTGCTGAATGGTAAGATAGTACAGTATGAGCAAGCAGTCGCATAATGGGAGATCACATAGCAGGATTTTAGTGTACACAAGCCTCTCCTAAATGTATATAATTTGTGCAACATAGTAGTACCATCAAACACATAGTGTTCATTGAGAAAATTGCTGTACTGAAATATATAACTGTACAATATGCCATTTATTGTAAGAGTGTAGTAAAGAGAGGAATATTTACAGTATTTGCTTGTAAAAGTGAGTTGTTGATAAGTAAAAGTTGGATGCAGCAGAGTTACAAGCCAAATGGTTTCCTGTACACCAGGAAACCATTTACTACACTGTGTGATAACCATGTAACCAAATAATGACATCTGGTGGTTTAGTGGGCACTTAAGGCTCTCCAAATCTGATTGAGCCAGTGCAGGTTTATATCCAATGGGGTGGTTGGGGTTTATTGCTCATGTAATGCAACTTAGATGAGTGAGGCTGGTCACTCTCAACTTAAATGTCAGGACCAACTTCCCTAGTGCTGGGCTTCTGTGCTCCTCGTGGGGCAACTCTGGAGGAGATGAATGAATGAAATTATTTTATTTTTAATATTTATTTTTATTTTATTTATGAGACTGACAATAGATTGAGCTGGCTGGATGAATGTTGTTAGAAGAAGGGATTTGGCACCTCATTTCAACATGACACCGTCTGGGTTGACTCTGTCAGATACATTTATGTAAAGCTACAGGATGTGGTGAAGGTTTTTGGCGTATCAGATAGATCCAGGATTCCGAGGGCTTAAATGATGAGTGAATGGAAGCGTGGCCCATTGGATTGGGCAAACTTGGGCTGCCTGGACGTGAAAGAGGTCTGGATGATGATGATTATTTGTTTTTTCTTGTATAGTATTGAGAAGGTACTCATGATTTTAACCTGATTACTTTCTTTCTGCAGTGGGTTTGAAGCGGCAACTGGCAGTGAACCTAGAGAACACACTGGGTGAGGGGAAACGGCACTGCCCTGACAACCCTGCCAAACGCTTCCAGTCCATCAATTCCTACCCCTCTGAGGCTATTGATCTCAGTAACACCAGTAAGCTACCATGGGTGTTTGTTAGTTCATGAGCAAGATTGCTGTTTTATCTCAAATGAGCTTCTCCCACCTTGTGTTGTGATATACTTGTATTGCACACTACTGTGCTTACATGGAGTCTTTTCTTCTACTGTCACTTTACATCTCGCTTCATATCTCTTCCCTAAGTTTACTCAGCTCTCTGCTTTAGCTTAAGTGTAATTTTATTAAACTTATTTGTTATGGTACTTGTCCAGTATACAGTTAACAACACTTGTACTGTATTATGGTACAGTTCCATAACTAGGAAATGATGGGAGAGGTAGCCAGTGCTCATTTCAAGAAGCTTAGTTGTCACTACAGAGCAACCCTTTGTAAATATTTGTAAAATGGTTTAAATATAAGTGGCAGAATATGGTTTGTAACTATTTATTTCTACACTGTGAAGAAAGTGAAACCTATTTGTACAGTAATTATATACTACTTGTTATTTTAATATCTTATGTAATTACAGTATAAGTTTTTGTTAAGTTTAACTGTTTAGATTTTGTACCTCAGTGTAGTTGTAATTATCGTGCTTTACCATCTGATCTAATTAGTCCTTGTGCTCAAGCAGCTGTCTTTCAGGAAACTACTCATATTGAAGTGGTGAAGTAAATAAAGAGTTAATTCAGCATGAACTTGTTTCACTTCTCACCACAGTCCCATATTCTGTCCACCTAGAAGTTGATATAAAATAGTTGAACCAGTGTTGAACTGTAGCATTTGACAACTGCTTTTTTTTAGGGTATCAGTTCTTGGCATTATGTATGGTATATACCATACAGCAGGATAATTGTTCCTGTATTTTGCTGCTTTTTTCACTAATTGTTTACCTCACAGAAACTACTTGTGGTGTGCTTCAGTTTATTGCCTCAAGTTATAGGTATACGTATGAGGAAGTATTAGTAAGGGAAAACATGGTGGTGCATTTGCCCCATGCTTTGGGGCAGTTGTGCCAGTTTGTGTAAAATCAAAGTAATTTCGTGCATAAATGCTGTTTGTCAGTAGCATTTGAGCCTTCAAAGAAACATTGTGAGATATCAGAAAGTCATACAGCGCTGAGAACAGAAAATTGTGAAATATTTGAAAGTCATGTAGCATACTGAGAATCAACGTTAAAAATAATGAAAATTTATTAACAGCATCAAAGTATGCAAAATTTAGCATACAGTGAGACTCTTGGCACCAAAAATATCTTTAGAAATGAGCCCTTGTCACACTCTCATGTTTCATTTCGTTACAGTTTGCACTCTAGATTAGACATCAATGTCTGGGGCTTCTGGCTCCTTGAAAGTCAGAAACCCATGGTGCACTTTCTATAATTCTGTTTTATGAAAAAAGCAAACATCCCATGGAGTGTTTTGTGGCTCGGTCAAGTTCTGTAACACACCTACAGTATATAATGATAGTCTCTGCCATGGCCATTGCACATTAGAACATAATCACTCTCTTTCCATTCTGCAGTTGGAGCATTTAAGTCCTCACCATCTTATTGGCTACTGCTTGAATTTACCTGTAAATGAACAAAGTACACTAGTTATTTGTTTTCAGTAGATGAAATGTGTCACAATTATAATTTCTGTTATATACATTAATATCTTGGTCACAGTTACCCCATGCAACCTTGGTGCAGTTGCCCAGCTGGTGCATATGAGGGACTACACGCTATATGCTCAAAGCTATAAATTCACTTGATTGCTGTAAAATACCTTATACTGTCCACAGTTACTGACAGCATTATGAAGTGTGCTGGTAGCTTTATTCATTTATCACCAAACCTTAATGTTTCCAGCATGATTTCTTTGTAGGTAATTGATTCAGAAATACACATTTTCCTTTAAAAAGAGTACATGGCAATCATGTTAACATGATGAAATTTAGGAATTATGTAGAACTTTGAGTAATGCATAAATTCCAGATAGTTATATTTCAATAAGTACTACAGTATATACTTTGGCAACCACTTGTATAATGGATGCTTTGAGGTAGTTGGCACAATCACCTCAGACTTGGTGCGATTACTCCACCGCACAGTACAGTGATCCCTTGGTTATTGCGCACTTGGTTATTGTGGTTTTCGCCATCACTGCAGGATGAAAATCTGCATTCCTGCCATTTCTGTGTACCTATATACAGATATATATATATACTTTAGTTTTATGCCATGTCCCCTTTTGTTGATTAGGGCTAAGATGTTGCCCCTAGGTAGAGGACTTTGGTTTTGGAGCATGTAGCACTTTACGACTGGATTCCCTTCCTGATGTCGACTGTGACCCATGGACGGACTCGAACCTCTTACCCTTTGGTCAGAGCACTCTAACCCACTGAGCCACGGCTGTTACAACCAGCTAGGTGGCAGGAGAGCGATACCTCTCTTGGCAGGGCAGCCTTTCCAGGCGCGGTGCAAACTCACAATTCTTCAGTCCCGAGTCAGGTGCTCTACCACTGAGCTAACGTGCCCTCAGTGGAGTCGTCTTCACGCCATGAGGGTCAAACCCTGGTTCTTAGAAACCTATCCTGACTCCTGTGTTGGCTGTAAG
>JAGKTI010023466.1:0-14795 GCA_018397915.1 Birgus latro
TGTTTACTTATTTGTAGTATACAGCAATTGAGGTAAGCTCATGTTGTCCTGTGTGTGTGGGTGTGGGTGTGTGCATGCATGCTGTATTTTAGAATTATGCTTGAATTAGTGAAAGGGAATAGCTGTGAAAGTAAAATGTTGTTATTACTTTCTCTTTGTATACTTTATCATCATTATCAAATCTTGTTCCCAGGAAGCTTCTTTGCTCATTGTCTCCTTATTATCACTTCCTTTTTTCTCAGAATGTATGTCGTGCAATCAGTTAAACAGAGGGAAAGTCTGAGGCAGATTTTGTTTCATTCTCACCAGGAAAATTTTCTTAACCCATCTTAATATCACATTTTTCTTCCAACCAGAGTGTGTACCAGACACTGAGTGAGGTTAAGGGAGAGGTAGAGGATGTGATAGCATCGGGCCGCAAGGTGGTGAAGGAGGGCCAGTGTTCTGATCCTGACGCTGTTACTATTCAGTTAGACCGGCTCAAGGCTTTGTATAATGAAGTAAGTGAGCTTGTAAAATTGGAGTGGTCTTGATTAGATTTCATCATTTTGTTAGTAAATCCCAGCATTTAGGCTTTCTGTGCTGATCATCATGAGCCTGGATCCTGTGCTAGTAAGAATTCATCCTGTTGTTTGAATTGCTGATCAATAAATATGTCACTTGATTCAGCTGCCATTTTTGCATCTAGCACAACTAGCTCTGTGATGACTGTGCCATAATTTTAAGTGTAGTATAAGTTAGTATAAGCTAGTATTGTAGATGTAATCTTAAGCTTAGGTATTGTTGTAAATATAGTCTGTACAGTTCAGTTTTAGCCATTAAGTCCTATATTTAAGTTTAGTCTCAGTTAATATTCATAATGTGAGTATAATTCTAATATTGATAGGACTAAGTCGAGAAGTGCTTCGAATGTGATTAGCTTTTATACACGTGGACCTGCCATTCCCAGTGAAGGTATAGTACCGTGTAAGTATTAGTAGGAATCAACAATAGCGAATGTCTCCTTTCATACTCTGATCTTGAGATTTACACAACAGTGTTAACAGTGCTTCCCTTTAGGACTGTGTAGTGGTGAACTGCGAGTTGTGTGAGTGATGATTATTGATAATAGTCGTTTGTGAAGCATGAAATTTATGTTATTAGCCTCACGTTGCAAGTCATCTTAAGCCCATAAACCAGCATGGCGATAAATTGTTCAGGTTCTTATTTGTTTTGGCTTCGTTATGATTAAAGTTCCTGTACACCTGTTGCAAAAATTTTAAACATCGTAAGTAATTTTTCTATGTGTATCGATTGCAAACGTTTTTTTCGTATTCTTTAGAAACCTTAAAAGAGACATTAATATTGCAAGTAATTAGTTAAAGTCATAGGCAATTCCCGATACTGTGATAGAAGGTTATATAAGGCCTGGAGCACTGTGAAACCGATAGATCGCCGTTTCTTTCCATATCGTTCACAGTTTGCTGCTTCTTTCCATACCGTTCACAGGTCAAATGTACCTGAAGCCTCCTGGCTCATGTTTTAGCCACTGCCTGATGCCTGTGCACACTATATTCCCTTCTTAGTTCATGAAATCCGAGAGAATATCGGCTGGTCCATCCATTTGTATACTGTGTCTAGTTGAATTTGATTTTTTGAGTCATTGTACATATTTAGCCCTAAAAGAAAATTGAATATTGATCCATTTGAGTATTGTGTCCATTTGAATACTCCATTTGAATATTTCCATTGAATACTGTGTCTAGTTTGCATATGATTTTGGAGTATGGTGCATATTTAGCCCTAAGAGAATATTCTTTGGTGATAATGTTTTAGGTTTCCTCCCGAAGAGTCCGTCTGAGACCATGGGATTACTGTATTCACGTGTATCAGTATCATTTTGAATGTTAATTCAGTTTGTGAAGATTCATATTCCAAGAGATATAGATCCTGATTATACTTTGATTGTCATCCACAGTTTGAAGAGAAATTTGTCTTTCAGTTCTTACTACTTAGTAAATCTTAGGTTATGTCATTTTGAATTTGAACTTTGCTATCCTTTAAGGAGTGGTATAGATGAGATTGAGTAGCCCGCAGAGGGTACTAATATCTACCTGCTCACACATTGTCAAATAAGATCATGCTTCCCCACTTGTCAAATAAGATCATGCTACCCCACTTGTCAAATAAGATCATGCTACCCACATTTCCCATAATCTCTAAATTGTCAGTAAGATCACGCTACGCCTTTCCTCATAATCTCTGAAGTTCTGATCGTTCCGCTGGGGTCAAGTTCCCATCATTACACTGGTGACTACGGTGACAGCTAATTTTCGTCGTTACACTGGTGTCAGCTAGACTGTTGGCAGCTCCAGTTCTGATCATTACACTGGTGGCAGCAAATTCTCATCATTACACTGATGACGAAATTCATCATTACACTGGTGGTATCTAATCTTTGTTATTACACTGGCAGCTCAAATTTCGTCGTTACAATGGTTTCTCAGCATAAATGTTAATAGAGAACACTGATTTTTCTTGTTCAAAAAATTTAAAAAGATTTTAGGACAGTCGAATATTGATCTGCTGAATATGCACTCCTTTAAGAACACAATGGATCAAATAAATGAGTTTCTCGTTGAGTTCATACACAGTATTCTGTGTCTTGCAGAGACCTCGGTTATTGATTATGATATTAAAAATCATTTATAATCCTTTGTCTCTGACCCATTCCATAACAAGGATCCCTAAGTCCACCCAGTCATTCAGGTGGTGGTGTGGCAGTTATTTTCTGTGATACTAGTGGATATTTCTTGGGTAAGGTTTCTTTCAAATATGGAAGTGTTAATAAATCCTCACCACTGAACCTTAAGAATTGCAGTTCTCTATCGACCTGGTCATCGAGGTACTGACAGGTGTTTCATGGATGAGTTTATATAGTTTCTTTATACTGGGGGAATTGCTGATGTGTGGTGACTTCAGTTACTGGATCAACAGTTGACATCTGAAACCCATTTCCTCTCAGTTCCTTAACTCCCACCCGCCGGGGGTTTCCTGACGTCACCCACTCCTCCTTACGGAGGATTTCCGTGATTTTGGAAAAAATACTCTTACTTCAAACTTTAATATCTGCCAAACTATTATAGCTAGAGAAAATAATAAAGATACATAAGACTCACCAACTCTCCTCTTTCACATGAAAGTACAGTAGGCTCGCACAGAATACATGATCACGGTGCGCAAATCACATAGTAAACGAGTGACCAAAAAGCATAACCATAAAATTTTGAATGCGCGAGTTTAGCCTACAGTACACGAGGCAGAGGCAAAGAGTGGCCCATAACCACTGTTTTCTCAGACTACATGACCCCCCTCCCTGCATGACGCCCCCATTGTGACTTAGAGGCTCATGGGGAAGGTGCTCAAAAGGGATCTACAGTAAGATCTCACCAGTGACGACTTCGACAATAACATTTTCGGCAGTAGCGGTAGGTTAGAATAGATACCCAGTTTCTATAATAACATTTGGATTCATTTGAATAATGGTTATTTCGCAAATGCCAAGTTGTTATACTGCAGATATGTCCATAACAAAATGAGGAATGAAACAGACAAACAAGAAGAGATGAAAGAAATTGCTGAAAATGTGAGCAGTAGCGAGGAGGAGATGGAAGATCGTCCCCACACCACCTTCCCTGACTTGCCTGGCACCATCCCCTCCACCACCACTGCCCCACCTTACTCACCAGCCGCCTCCCCCTCCACCTCCACAGCCCCACCTGACTCACCTGCTCCACTGGCATACCTGCAGCCCCCACCATAATGACTGTTGCTGCATTCTGGAAGAAATATAACATTCTACAGGCCGTAAATTTCTTTGTCAAAGCCTGGAATAATACAATACTGGCAACCATTAAACACGCGTGGTGCCTGCGGGGACGCTCTGAGTGTGTTGCCGCACCTTGGAACCCCTGCTATTTAAGTCCATCAGGCCTGTTGTCTGCTGTTTTAAGGTGACTGACCATATTTTTGTTATTTTAGCTATATCTGTACTATATGTCTTTAAAAATTTTCCCTTTATTATATCTCTAAGGTTAACAAAATTTCAAGATTTGACGGGGTCCCACCCATATGTTATTTTTCCCATAGGATTATGTATTCACAGTATGAGAAACCACAGTGTGCGAGGTCGTGGACCACCCATCCACTCACACACTGTGCAAGCCCACTGTATCCCGAGGTCACCAGGTGGTCCCGTCAGTGAGTAAGGACAGTTTGAAGATGACTGGTTTTCTGTGATTTGGCGGGCTACTTCCAAGCACGTGCCACTGGTAGTGACCTTGGACCCGCTGGCTAGCATTGGCAGCACAGACTAGAGAGGTGATTGTAACACTGCCTGGGCATCCTTGGAAGGAATTACGAATTTTCCACTCACTCTTCAGCTTTTCCTTACTCACCATTGTAAGGATGAATCAAAACCCTGTTCATGTGGCTCCCCATAGGGTTTTTCGCCCATTTCATAGTGCCACTATGCCCCATAGGTGTGTGGGAAAAGAATAGCTCTTTGATTTTATATACTCACTTTTTGCATCAAATATAATAATTTCCCTCTAGTACAACACTTATAATTACACTTGCCATCACAATTATAGGTAAATGCTGTGCTGTTTCATGGAGCTTGGTTGAGTATGAGGTAATTACTTATACTAAAATTCAGACTGATTTGTACTAATCAGGGGCATCATGAAAATATTACTAATGTTATACACAGCTTGCATTATTTGTACTTCACATCAGAAATATGCATATGCTCACATAATCAGCACTGTTTTCTGAGTAACATTGGAAAAAATGTAGTTATAGCCAGCCAGGTAATTTTCTTTCTGGCTCACTCACTTGTGGGTTTCTTTCATGTAACATGTAGGCTAACTCAAGGTAGTTCCAATCATTGTTTTACCAGTAACTGTAAACAGGAGCACTTATTGCATTGTACTAGATAGTGAGAAAATGGCAGAGTATAAGAGAATAGTGGAAGAAAGATTGGGAAGGTATGAGTTAGAGCAGATGCAAGGGGTGGAAGATGTATGTAAGATTTTCACGGAAGAGATAGGCGCAGCATGTGAGGAGGTTTGTGGAGTGAGGAGGAGATGCAGAGGTGTGCAAGGGACAGCATGGTGGAATGATGAGGTGAAACGAGTTGTGGAACAAAAGAAGAAGGCATATAATGATTGGCTAGTGAGCAGAGGTAGGGGAGAGGATGAGAGAGACAAGAGAGAGGTATATGTGAGCTGGAGAAGAAAGGTGAAGAGATTGGTGAAGGAGAGTAAAAAGAAAGTGGATGAGGAGTTTGGGAGGAATCTGAGTGTAAAATGGAGGGAGAGTAAGAAATTGTTTTGGAAGGAGGTAAAGAAAGTAAGACAGTGTGAAAGGGGAAATAGTAGGGGAGTGAAAGATGGGAATAATAGATTGCTGGTGGAGAAGAGAGAGAAATCGAGGAGATGGAAGGAGCACTTTGAGGATTTGTTGAATGTAGAGAGTGAGAGCAGAGCAAGTATAAGTGGTTGGGAAATGGCTGGGAGAAGAAGAGGTGAGAGGAGGGAGGAAGAGATCAGTAGGGTGGAAGCAGTGGAAGCATTGAAGAAGGTCAAGATGGGAAAGGCCCCAGGAATTGATGGAGTGTGTGGTGAAATGCTGAAGTATGGAGGTGAGATTGTTGTGGAATGGATATGGAAGTTGTGTAGATTGGCATGGGAAGAGGGAAGGGTTCCAGAGGACTGGAAATCAGGTATAATTGTTCCTTTATGTAAAGGAAAAGGGGAGAGAGAAGTATGTGGTAACCATAGGGGTATTTGCCTTCTTAGTGTGACTGGAAAGATATATGGCAGAATACTTCCTGATAGGGTTAGGCATATAACAGAGGAGTTAGTTGGAGAAGAACAAGGGGGATTTAGGAAGAGGAAAAGGGTGTGTAGATCAGATATTTGTTCTAAGGTGTTTAATGGAGAAGTATCTAGAGAAGGGAAAGAAAGTGTATGCTGCCTTCATGGACTTGGAGAAAGCCTAGGACAGAATGGATAGGCAAGGTATGTGGAAGGTATTAAGAATATATGGAGTGGAGAGGAAATTGTTGAGTGCTGTGAAGAGCATGTACGAAGGAGCTAGGGCTACTGTGCGAGTGGATGGTGAGCTAAGTGAGTTCTTTGATCTGAAAGTGGGGCTGAAACAGGGTTGTGTGATGTCTCCATGGCTGTTTAATATATACATGGATGGGGTTGTAAAGGAGGTGCAAGGTAGGGCAGTGGATGTGGGGGGTGGCTGTAATGAATGAGGGCGAGATGTGGAATATTCTGGTGTTGTTGTTTGCTGATGATACAGTATTGTTGAGTGAAGATGAATGGGAGTTGCAAGGTTTGGTGATTGAATTTGGGAGAGTGTGTAAGAAGAGGAATCTGAAAGTCGATGTGAACAAGAGTAAAGTTATGGTGTTTGAGAGGAATGAAGTCACAGACTGCACAGTGAGGTTGGATGGTGAGGATATGGAGAATGTGAGTGCATTCAAGTACTTGGGTAGTGTGATGAGCAAGTATGGAAGTTTGGGGGATGAAATACTTGAAAGGGTACAGCAGGGAAGGAAGGTTGTTGGTTCATTGAAAGTGGTGATGAGAAATAGGGAGGTGAGTATGGAAGTCAAGAAGTCACTGCATGATAGTATCGTGATCCCTACCCTGACGTATGGAAGCGAGGCATGGACCTTGCTAGAGGGTAACAAGTCAAGAGTGAGAGCAGTGGAAATGAGTTACTTGAGAGGAGCATGTGGAGTGACATAGAGGGACAGGTTGATGAATGAACAATTGAAGGGATGTTGTGGGGTGGATGAGGATGTGGTTGAGAAGATTAGGAGAAATACACTGAGGTGGTTTGGACATGTGGAAACTCTGACTAAGAGGGTGTATGCAGGTCGGGTGGAGGGAGGGAGAGGGAGGGGAAGGCCGAGAATGAGGTGGAGGGATGGAGTTGAGAGGTATATGAGGGAGGGGGGAGTGAGCTGGAGGGAGGGTAGGCAATGGTGGGTGACAGAGTGACTTGGAGGCATTTTGTCTGTGGCCACCCTTAGCGGGATTAGGGTGTCGGGCTATAGATAGATAGATAGGCTTGTAAAATTTATTATAAAACACTTCTAACACTTACTAGATATTAACTCATAATATCTTACATTTTACTTATGTATAAAAAAATAATACATTTGTGCATACCTGTTTATTATTTACATTTTCCCACATACCTGCTCAGTAATCACACTCGGAGTGATGCTCGCTAAAAATTTAGGGCATAGGGGGACCTTGCACTCCACACATCGTTAGGCTGTCTCTTTTCGTGCTGGGGGACAGCGTTTGGTGGTGTTAGAGACGTGGCACTGCCTGTATGCCTGATGACCTGTAGTGGTACGGCCAATCTCTACCAGCCTGTGCTGCCGGAAATGCTTGGCACAGCTTTGTCTGTCAGCTTTCCCCGCCTCGCACCTGGCACCTGTGTACTGTAGATGAATACTCTCCAAGGAGTTTGCTTGCAAGCTCTCTCTCAAACTCTCGTAGAGAGAGAGAGTTTCTTGACAAGCTCCTTGAACAGTATGAAACTGTTCAGGACGGTGATATCCCGAAGGTGTAAAAACACCTTGTACCACCTGCGGGACTTACAAAGGCAGTCACCCTCACTAGTCTGCATGTCCAACTAATCAACAAGCCACATGTTGATATTATAATCATTGACAGCATCTGGCTTCAACACAGGTTCCCTGGTACTGTTGTCTGTCTTTCCCGTTTCCTCAAACACACCCACTTATACTGTTCACAACATGTTAACCTGTCTCTTGTCACACCAGAGAAGGGCTAACAGTTGTTGCATTTCTTGGTAAGAAGGGCACCTTTCTCAGTATTAGCTGGGAATACAGGGAAATTTTATCTGTTTGCATGGACAGTTCCACAGGTCCCAGTACCATGTTCAAGCAAATACTTGGTCAATGCCGGGGCTGTGTAATAATTATCAGTGTACAGAATGTGGTGCTTGTTGAAATACCCTTCCATCATCACTTTCATAACTGATGCTAAGAAACCGTGAGGATCGTCACTAGGTGTATCAGCATCCATAGCCGAATAAACTATCACATCAAGCACATATCCAGTTTTGCAGTCGCAAAGGACAAAGAATTTTAGTCCAAAGCAGTGATGTTTGGACGGCACGTACTGAATAAATGCCAACCTGCAACCCGTCAATAACCACTTTCTGAAATGGACGGAAAACCCTGGAAAATGATTCCTCGAGCATTGTCAGGATGGATCTAATTATTCATAACCTGTCATTTGGTGCAGGCCCATAATTTCTGTTGAAATGCAGGAACCTTAGGATTGCCATGTACCTGTCACGGGCCATATTCAGTACTTACTGAAGATAGGGATGCCTATGAGTTCATCAACTGACCAATAGTCATGGAGCACGTTTTCTTACGTGTGCCATCACCGTGGTAAGGGCTAGCCACACAAGCAACTCCCCCACCTCCACAGGTAGCCAGTCCCTCATGTGCCTGCTTTTGCTGGCGGCACCTCCAGGCACCACACACACTCATAGCCTGGTGGAAATTAATTTCATCCACCATGTATTGCAGAATGGCAGTGGTGAATATCACCCTGAAAATATTGCTAATAGTCCAGGGCCTGGGGGAAGCTCATCCTCCTGAACACCTGCCCCTTCCTCTTCAAAAACTGGCACAGAGGGCTCAAATCCTGCTCCTTCCTCCCATACAAAGGTATCAACTCTGCCGACACCTGGTAAAATGGGCCGTTTGCCGTGGGTAGAATGTCATTCCTGAGTGCGTGCACGCCCATGGGCAAGAGGTGAGGGGGAAGGAGAGGGAGGGGTGTGGGAGGTGGGGGAGTATGGGGGTGATGACTCACCTGACGTGGACCTTCCGTGGGGAGACACTGCCTGCTTAGTCACCCCACATGGGGCCTGTGTGGAAAATTCCACTCCTGATGGGCTCAGTTGTGGTGACTTGGCCCTTGAAGTACTCAGCTGAGGTGATGCTGGACGTTCAAGGGCAAGACGATGGCGAACAGGCTGTGAGAGTGGCAGTGAGATGGCTCATTGGCATTTATTTTCCAGATGACCGCCAACTCCATGTTCACCTGCCCGGTGTGCTGGGTCATTAACCTCCTCTTCCTCAGTGAACTCATTACTGTTGAAGGCCCTGCCCTCCTCCTGCAGCAGTTTGAGAGCCTTTTCAGGTGTTTGAGAGTGGAAAGGGGTCAGAGGGCAAGAGAGTTTGCTCTCCACATGGTAAATTCTTTTCTTCTCTGAAGGAGTACTCTCACTCAGTGTATGTGAGGACACTGTATCATCCAAGGCACGACCAATGGCACTGTCACTGAGCCCTTTCCCCTGCGGTAAGGGCAGAACTTTTGCAGGGGTCAATGATGCAATTGGCCCTGTGCTGAGGGGGATGGAATCAGATGAGGAGGATGAGGAAGACATCACTCTACACACTACCAGTGCTGTGTACAGACTGAGCCACGCATCAGTGGGGTACCCTGCCTACCCCTTGGTTGTCACAGAAAATGGTCGCAGGTTCAAAGGGTGTCGGGTAAATGCTTGCAGCTATACATGTCAACCGGTGGTGCTCTGGACCCCAAATCGTGATGGCTATACTTGTCATCCGGCCCATAAGGTTTAACTGATTGATCAGTATAGTTTCTTTAATCATGAGCCTCAATTAATGTCCACAATTTGATTCTATCTCCTGTTGGCTGTAGTTGCATGTTGGGTGTTGAGGTTGATGTGTTTGATCCTGCAATCTTTGACCATGCTTTGATTTCCTTTGACTTTGAAATTGCCAGACCCTCTTTTTGTAGGAAGGTAATAAGGTGTAGAAACTATGGGCATGTTGATCAGAATCTGGTCTATCATAATGTTGGTCAGCTTTTAAATGCATCAACTCTTCTGATCCGTCTTCTTACAAAATTTTGTAATTGAGTTGCATATCAGGAATTTTAATTGATCTTTAATCATTATTGCCCTGAGATTGAGAAGACTATCTGGCAGTTCACTTTGGTTTGGCCAGTCAGTTAAATTCCTCCATAGAGTACATAGGAGAGCTGAACAAAAATGGTACACACAAAGAACAGATGTGACTTGGTCACAACATATTTCGTATTGTTTCATATATAAAGGCTCCAACATGCTTGCATGCATTGGCCTTGGTCACCTAATGGCAGCTTTCTGCACCGCTCAATCTCTGGCAGACCCCCTATTCAGTCCCTTGTCCCAGGTCTTTTTCGGTCTGCCTCTCGCAGTCCTACCCCAGACATTCCCACGTCTCACTTCCACACCCACCTGTCATCCACCATCCTTTCAACATGCCAGAATCATCTCAATCTGCCCCTCCTCATTAGAGTACCAATACACTCTGGTCCCATCCTTCCTCTCATCTCTTCAGTCGTAACCCCCCCCCCCTTTCATAGGTAAGATATCCTGCAACAAAACTGATTTAGATAGAGCCTAGTCAGATGAAGAATTTTCAGTTGAATTCCAAACCCAGCATGATCTGAATAACATCCTTTCATTGCTTCCATCCAGTGGATTTTAACAAAGTTGTAAGTTACATTAGAGACCTGAATAAAACATTTTGTCCTTTGGATCTTATAAATGTATCCAATATGTTGGCTATCTATATCCAACCAGCAGAATTTATTTCTAAAGTAGTAAACAAATGTCTTGATAGCGTGGTCGTAGGTACTTGTAGGGAGATAGGGAAGTCGATTGTGGATTGTCAAGCACAGCCAAAATAAAGTTGTGAGACGTAGTGTCAACGAGGTGAGTTACAGCACTCTTGGGTTACGGAGTTTATTGTACAGTTATATTGAATAGTGTGTTACAGCGTAACAGAGCGTGACGGCCAAGTCTCCTAATGACCCTAGTGTCGGGCCTTCTCTCTAGCCCCTCTCCCCTTTCTGATCTGAAGGGAATCTCTCCGACATTATGTACAGATTGGAGAGGGTGTGTGGTGTGATGTAGTGTCTGGTGAATTTCCATTCACATGGAATAACCAACTAGGGCTGGTTACTCCATGTGTTTGAATATGTCATGAAATTTTTGGTTGTCTGGACTACGAGGATGTCTGAAATACATCATATGTTGAGGATTCTTGATGGTCTGGGACAAGATTGTGGACAGACATTACGTGAATTGACTTTCCTAGTGAGAAGCTGTGTACGTCTCCAGCAGACAATACATCCTGTACATTGTGTTTATGAGATATATACTACTGCCTGTATAAATGCTATAGATGCATCTCTGATGATAGAAGGATGGAAGTAGTGGAAGTAATGAAGAAAGTCAAATTGGTGAAAGCCCCAGGAATTTATGGAGTGTGTGGTGAAATGCTGAAACATGGTTTAGAGAAAGTAGTAGAATGGTTATGGAAGATGTGCAGATTGGCCTGGGAGGAAGGTAGAGACCCCTAGAATAGGAAGTCAGGTATAATTATTCCCTTGTACAAGGGAAAAGGAGAAAAACAAGTGTGTGGTAATCATAGGGACATTTGTCTTCTTAGTGTAATAGGAAAGGTATATGGTAGGATGCTTATTGACAGAGTTAGGGAAATAACAGAGGAGTTAGTTGGAGAAGAACAGGGAGTTTTTAGGAAGGATAGATGTTGTGTAGATCAGATATTCATTCTTAGGTCTTTAGTGGAAAAGTTTCTAGAGAAGGGAAAGAAGTTGTATGCAGCCTTCATGGATTTGGAAATGGCATATGACAGGGTGGATAGGCAAGGAATATGGAAAGTACAGTAATCCTTTATTTATCCGGACATAATAGAGCCAAAGGCATGTCCGGGTAGTGGCAGCATCCAGATAATGAACACTATTCCCCTACCATATCCAGACCCTACCTATACCCACCTCCAACCTATTCCTTCCCTATTTGTACAGTAACTGTACTTAATTGGCAGTGGTGTCTGGTCATTCAGGCACATTTAGGCATCGAAACACACATAGGAACAGCAGAAGTAATGGTAAACACCAAGAAAACCATGCAGCAAAACCACTGAAAACCAAAAAACACCCTACATGTACACTCTTGTATGTACAGTACCCCTCCTTATTTTGCCATTATTTTCCAGTCATTCTGCCATATTTTGACACTAAAACATACATAGTATTACCCAGATTAATTTGCAACACCAAGAAAACCATGCAGAAAAAACTTTGAAAACCAAGAAACACCCTACCTGAACACTACTGCATGTACAGTATCCCTCCTTATTTTGGCACTGTTTTCCAATCATTCTGGCATATTTTGACATTAAAACATACATAGGATTATCCAAAATAGTTTTCAACACCAACAAAACCATGCAAAAATAAAAACATTGAAAACCAAAAAACACCCTCCCTAAACACTACTGTATGTACAGCACCCCTCCTATTTTTGGCACTGTTTTCAGGTCATTCTGCCATATTGCGACATCAAAACATATATAGGATTTTCCCAAATAAACTTTAGTACCAAGGAGACTATGAAAGAAACTTAAAGTCTGTCTATCTATCTATTGCCAGACGCCTCAGTCCCGCACGGGGTGGTCACAAACAAATCGCCTCCGTGTCGCTCTGTCCCCCGCCATTTCAGTACCCTGCTCCCAACTCACACCCACCTCTTTCATGTACCTCTCCACTCCATCCCTCCATCTCACTGTCGGCCTCCCCCTCCCTCTCGCCCCCTCCACCTCACTCACATACACTCTCCTCGTCAGTCTTTCACTCTCCATCCTCTCCGCATGCCCAAACCACCTTAACATGTTTCTCCTAACACTTCCTATCACATCCACAACCACACCACAACACTCCTTCACTTCCTCATTTGTTAGTCTGTCTCTCCATGTGACTCCACATACTCCTCTCAAATAACTCATTTCCACTGCTCTCACTCTTGACTTCTGTCCTTCCAACAGGGTCCAAGCTTCACTTCCATATTTTTTTTTTTTTATGCAAGGAAGAAGGAACCAAAGGCCACAGGCCTGCATACTGTTCCTTCCAAGAAAAGCAAAAACAATACAAAAGAGATCCAAATTCAAGATCCATTCATTTCGAGATGCCTGGACACACTGCGTTTGAAAGACTGGAGATCATAGGAAGTAGGAAATGCAGACAGAGGAAGACAGTTCCAGAGTTGACCAGTTGCATAAATGAAGGACTGGGAGTAACGGTTAACTCTTGCATTAGAAAGTTGGACAGAAAAGGGATGAGAGTTTGTTGCTACACGAGTACTACGTGCCTGTCGTAGAGGTGAAGGAATGCAAGCAGACAGTTCAGAGGAACAGTGACCATTGAAGTAGTGATAGAAGAGAGATAAAGGTGTAACAATTTGGCAAAGAGACAAAGGTTGAAGGGAATCAGTAAGAGGAGGAGAGTTAATGAGAAGAAAAGCCTTTGACTCCACCCTATTGAGATGAGCTGCATGTGGGGAGCCTCCCCACACATGAAAATTGTACTCCATACACGGGCGAATAAAACCCGTGTACAAGGTCAACAACTGTGCAGGGGTAAAGAAAGTCCGGAATCGGCTTAGCACACCTAATCTCTTGGAAGCAGATTTCACAAGAGATGTAATATGTTCTTTCCAAGACAAATCCCGAGAGAATGAAACCCCAAACATGTTCAAGGATGATGCAGGACATAACTCTTCATTATTAAACATTAATGGGTAATCCTGAGGAAGATTTTGTTCGGTTGATAAGTGTAAGAACTGAGTTTTTGATGCATTAAAAATAACAATATTATTTTTACCCCAATCAGAGATAGGAGCCAAGTCAGACATTAGGTGTGCCATAGCCTCATCCCTTTTTTGTTGAAGCAACTGCTGAGATGGACGTTGCGGAAACTGAATGGGTGGAAGGGTAGAATCATCAGCATATGAGTGGATAGGGTTAGATGTACAGCTTAGAACATCATTGATGAATAAAAGGAAGAGAGTTGGTGATAGGACAGAGCCCTGAGGAACACCACTGTTGATAGGTCTAGGAGAAGAACGATGGCTGTCTACAACAGCGGCTATAGAACGACCAGAAAGGAAGCTAGAGATGAAGGCACAGATAGAAGGATAGAAACCGTAGGAGGGCAGTTTGGAAATTAAAGATTTATGCCAGACTTGATCGAAAGCCTTTGAGATGTCAAGTGCAATGGCAAAGCTTTCACCAAAGTCCCGAAAGGAGGATGACCAGGAGTCTGAAAGATAGGTGAGAAGATCGCCAGTGGAGCGTCCCTGACGGAACCCATACTGATGATCAGAATGAAGGTTGTGACAGGAAAGATGCTTTAAAATTTTTCTGTTAAAAATTGACTCGAAAACTTTTGAGATACAGGATGTTAAAGCAATTGGATGATAGTTAGAGGGTTGGGAATGGTCACCCTTCTTTGGGACTGGCTGAATGAGAGCAAACTTCCAGCAAGAAGGAAAGGTACAAGTTGATAGACAAAGGCAAAAGAGTTTACCTAGGCAGGGTGTGAGCACAGATAGACAGTTTTTGAGGACAACAGGAGGGACTCCATCAGAACCATATGCCTTGTTAGTATTGAGGCCAGTGATGGCAGAAAATACATCAGCTGAAGAAATTTTAATGTCAGTCAAGAGGAAGTCAGAGGGGGGAAATGATGGAGGAATAGCACCGGAATCGTCTAAGGTGGAATTGGAGGAGAAAGTCTGAGCGAAGAGATCTGCTTTATCAGTAGAAGAAATAGCTACAGAGCCATCAGAGTAGAAAAGAGGAC
>JAGKTI010023467.1:0-11800 GCA_018397915.1 Birgus latro
GGGGGGGGGAAGAAAAAAAGTCAGGGGTGATGGCCATGCTTTCTGTGCAATGATTCCTTCCCACATGAAGTGACTGGAGGTTCTACCACATAAAATGTTCTCAGTGAACATTGTTGGTCTCCTAATTCTTAAGTGATCTGGACTACCTTAACCTACCCTTGGGGCAAACCATGCTCCAAAAGGGTTAATATGGGACTGGCTGATACTGTTACACTTATTTCCTTCATCCCAGCAAAAAGTGCAACTCTTAAAACAAAGTTTCATTTGGCAAAGCTATATAAACTCAGTGTAACTTAATATCCTCACGTCTAAATTAAGCTAATAGCAAGGCGAAGCCAGAACCTAACATGCCTTCTAATCAACCAACCAAAATTCTAACACACCACCTAAGTGGGATAAAGCTATTTCTAATTACAGGCAATGCTTCACTGAATATAGTAAACTGACCCTGCACATCAATTTTTATGTTTTCGTTTCAGTTATTGACGGCTCCTACACGCTTGCATGCGTCGGCCTTGGTCACCTAATGGGCTCTCCATGCTGCCCGATCTATGGCAGCCTGCTTATTCAGTCCCTTAACCCTGAGGTCATACTTAATGACCTCATCCCAGGTCTTTTCGGTCTACCCCACGCAACCCCACCCCCAGTATTAATGCTTCTCATTTTCTGCACCCAATTATCATCCCCCATCCTCTCCACATGCCCAAACCACCTCAATCTACCTCTCTTCATCACAACATCAATACACTCCAGTCCCATCCTACCTCTCAACTCTTCCATCATAAACTTCGCCCCTCCAGTCTTGCACTCAGGAATGCACTGCACATCCACCTAATCACTGTCATTTCTGTACGTTTGAGCCTGTGAATATCCTCTTCCTTTACTGCCCAGGTCTCACTACCATACAGCATTATACTCCTAACACACGCTGCATACGCAGATCCCTTAGCACGTTGGGAGAGCCCTCTCAATGTCAGAAGAGGCAACAGCTCCCTGAACTTCTTCCAACCACTTCTCACCCTGGCCACAGCACATAACATGTCTCCCAGACAACAAAATTCTTCTGAACTCTCAAGAGATTCATTAGCAAGTTCAATCCTTTCATGCCTGACAATCTCCACAGGCTCTCTCCGAAACACCACACACAAAAATCTCGCAGTCTACCTCTAATACCACTACATCTCTTATGCACCCACTTGTCACAAACACTGCACAAGATGGAATTACTTCCCATGCCTTAGTGGCAAATTGCACATGGCCAATCTCCCTCATCTTTGACAGTACCACCACCAACCCTAGATATCATCACTTTTATTTTATCTGCATTTAATCTTAAGCCCTTGTGCCCCATACCATCTCACCACTCCCTAAATCTTTCCTCCACCTCCCTTTCATTCTCTGCAATCAACACAAAATCATCAGTATACAACATCTCCCAGGGGAGTTCATTTCTGAAGTCAGGTGAGAGGGCTTCAAATACCATAATAAACAACAAGGGACTCAACACTGACCCCCTGATGCACACTAACATTCATGGAAAACTCATTACTCAAATTTCCATTCACTCTTCCCTGGGTGCGAGCACCCACATACATGGCCATAACCACCCTAACCAGCACTCTCCATCCCAAGGTTTCTTTCTCATTGCCCAATTCACCACCTCTCCAGCGACTCTGTCAAAGGCCTTCTCCAAATCAACAAAAACAAAGTACAGTTCCTCTTTCTTTCCTATATATTTTTCTGAAGCTGTTGATCAATGAATATGGCATCAGTGGTCCCCCTGCCTGGCATAAACCCAAACTGCATCTAATCAATATTCACTCTTTCTCTAATCAAACCTTCTAGAACTCTCTCCATTGCCTTCATTATCTGATCTAAAAGCTTGTCGTAATACCTCTATGATTTCCTCTTTCCAGGGCATCACCCTTCCCCTTGTATGCATTTACAAACGCACTCTTCAGCCAATCATCTGGGACAGCAAACTCATATATAATCACATTTATCAGGTCAGTAACTAACCTAACTCCTATATCTCCTGAGGCCTTCAACATTTCAGCAGTCAACCCAGACACACCTGCTGCCTTCCCCACCTCCATCCTGCCTATTGCCTCACTCACAGTAGCTGTGTTAATCAAAGCCTAAGGGCCAAACACTGGATCTGCTGGCTCCAAATCCTCCCTGTCCCAGTCAAACTCCTCATACAACAACCGGCTATAATCCTCTCTCCATGCATCTTTAATATACCTACTGCTCACCACTACCCTTTGTTTATCATTCTTCAATGCTGCTCACCTAAAATATCCCAATTATCCCCCTTCACCTGATTTGCCACCCTGAATATCACATTCTGCCTTTCCACACAATTTAGGTTATCAAGTAAAAGTCTCTGTGACTTAGACTTCACCCTGTATGCCTCTCTTCTAGCCCTATGCTTGGCAGCCAAGTATTCCTCTTCTTCCATTCCCAGAAAGCCTTCTTTTCTCTTTAACTGGCTTCTACAGCCTCATCTCACCACCAAGTTACTTTATGTCTTGGTGGACCTTTTGTCCAACCACACGCTGCATCATTAACTCTCAAGAGGTTGTTCTTGAAGGCTCTGTACTGTTCATTAATGCCTCTATCAACAGTCCCTGTTCAGCCACCACTCTCCTCATCTCGCTATAGAAGGCATAATGTGGGGCAGGAATAAATACTGACCTTCCATAAGATGAATTATGGTATGATAAATATGCTCCAAGTTAAGACAAAATGTAAATTCAGTCAGAGGTACAGATTTTCAAACAGGAAGTGAGTATTTCATGATGTGAGACTAAATCACGGTGGTACAGTCTGGGACAAAATCTTCCAGTGCATCAAACTGTCATCTGTTCATTGCTTTCATTCTTCACACATCATATCAGTCATCTGTGGCCAGAGAAAGATACCAAATTTTTCTCAGCTCAAGAAGAACAGCCAAGAGAGATGCAAAAGTGGTGGAATATTTGGCATATCATTGTCCCAGACTGTACAGTACACTCAACTTAAAGATGAAAGAAATTATTTTTCTTACAGTCATCCAAGAATCATTCTGATATAGCAAATGAGCTTAGAGACTCCTCTATATCAGTAGTACTCAAAGAGTGACCCTCCAATGTATATTTGCTAATAAAGTGCACAAAGTATCTGTCTGGTTACTATTTCTGTTCATAAAAAAAAAATCTGACAATCCAGAGGGATTACATGGACACATTTACTATGGTGGTAGTTTCAATTATATATCCATTCAACATACCTAACCAATTTCTTTTATATATAATTCCAAGCAAATTTTATAAAATATCTTTACACTTTTATCTTTTTAATACTGATTTACTAACTTCAACTCGAGTAATATTATAAACGATAGTACCGGTACTTAAACATTTCTGTTAGCCAATTATAGTAATGAGATTGCTTTTGTAACACTTCCACACTTTTCCGCATATTCACCTCATCAAAAAATCAACCAGTTCACACTGTGCTATGCATTACTTCTATAATCTGGAAGTATATCAAGCATTTCCTCCACCTCTGTGAAAAAAAGATGAAAATGCCCGGCAGTATGTAGGAAAACAAATCAATTACTCCACAAAACCTGTGAAAAGTCCGATTCATGGAATACCACTACCAAGAGTTCCCTTATTTAACCCCTTGACTTTGGTGATTTACTTTCAAGTTTATTTTCCCTGTCTCCACACATTTTTACTCGGCTTAAGAAAGACATTTTGAACTAGGAGAGGTCAGACATAGCATTCTTCAACATCGTCCACCACTAGAAGTCTTTCCTAGCATACATAAAATCGTCAGGTGGTAACCTGAAAAATTCCCATTATGTTTACATAGTGAAGGAGCTAAAAGCAATCTATTAGAACACTACAGTGCAAGAAACCAAAAACTAACATAAACCTAGGAAAACTGAGCTTTACTAAAAGGTACCTTGCAAGTGTGTGTGAAACAGTTTCATGGTGAAACTGAAGTGCAGTACAAGAGTTCACTTTTTTGAAGATCTACAAATTTTGGAACTCACAAATCTTCCCTTGATGACTTTGGCACACAGTAATCCATCTACAAAGCACACTCTTCTCAGTAAAAAATAAAATAAACAAATAAAATAAATACATAGTGAATAAAAAACTACAAAAACATATGGTTACTGTATCTTATGATGCAAATACAGTGACCCCTCCTCTTATGAGGGCCCCACTTGCACAGATTCCACTTACACAATGCCTATAAGCTGTGCCGAAATTGGGGAGGCACCCACAAACTGTACCAAAAATCAGCAAGATGTAGAAAAAAATATAGTGCAGTACCATTCAGGCTTCATCTTGGCTTCTGCCAAGAATCTGAGGGGTTTGAGGCTAGGACCTAGCACTCCTATAGAACTGGGGTTACTGAGGATTTTTACTCAGCAGGTTGGAGTCTATCATGGCAAGAGTCCCCCCCCCCTTTTTTTTTTTTATATTGCTTTAAGTCTTTCTAATGTTATATCTGCTTTACCTCTATACAGTATACAATGCTCTTAGGAAGCATATTTGCAGTCTAGCTGGGGGTCATACAGGGTTTGCAGTTAGCAAGTTTGGTCTGGCCAAAGACCTGGTTAATACACTAGCATTATTATACTAGGTTGATTGGTTCTAGTTACATGGTCTCTGCTTACATGGCAGGCCAGGTTAACACTTTACCCTTGTAAGTGAAGGAGTCACTGTACTTCATATAAAAAAAAGTTACTGAAATTAGATTCTGTAAATTGGATCTAAATTTCTAGATTGTATGCTAAATGAAAATGTAATAGCTACATCAGAATGCACAATGATCTACACAATCTCTGAAAAACAGTACATATATCAAAATAACAAGCAAACAACTGACAATCTATAAAAATATCATTTGTGTGGTGCGTGTCTTTTTAAACTGTGGTTGTAAGAGTTCTGGTGAAAATCTATTAGTCCATTTTATATATATATATATATATATATATATATATATATATATATATATATATATACAGGTTGACATTAAAAAATCCGGCCATCGAAAATCCGGTTCCTTCAGATTTCCGGCATGGATTTCGGAGCGCATTTTCAAATTTACCATGTTGGAGCGCCACTGTTTTCTGGAGGCGCCGTTTATGTTTTGATGGCGCTGTACTCCAAAATCAGTTGTTGGGTCTTGCTTGCACCTGCTAACAGGCATTCCTGCTCATTCTTTCTCAATTTATCATTTATTTGCTGCTGTATAGCCCCATTATGGATTCAGCAAAGAAAAGAGGTGGTGTAAAACGTAAACATCGTGCATTGTCGATTGCAGAGAAAGTGGAAATGCTAAAAAAACTTAATAGCGGCGTGTCTGTGCGAACCATTTGTGGAACATATGACATTAAAATTCTGTAGAACTATTTTATTTAGTTCAACATTAAAATTTCATTTGTTTTTCATTTAGTGTTTAATTTTCTTTCTTTAAAGGACTATACAGGTAGTAATTTTCTGTTAAATATATACAGCATATATAACCATAAAATATCTGGCATTTTCGAAAATCCGGCACTCCTCAGGTCCGGAGGTTGCCGGATTTTTAATGTCAACCTGTATATATATATATATATATATATATATATATATATATATATATATATGTAAATTTTTAATAAATTACCAGGAGGCTAATGTAAATATAACCAAGGCCAAAATACTGATATATATACTATCAATACATACTGCAAAAATGCTGAATTAAAAAACTACTGTAATACAGTACTGTAATTCATTAAGTATGGATGAAAGATTTTGATGATCAGAATAAGTACTTGTTCCACTGATTATGTTGTCCAGCAGTTCTACCTTTTCACCCAAGGGACAGCTTGAAGTGGTATGATATAGAAGTCTGAGATAAATTAGAACATGTCAAGTTATTTATTATATTCTCACGAGAGTCCTGTGCATAAAGGCACACACACACACACACATAAACACACACACACACATAAACACACACACACACACACACACATATATATATATATATATATGACACACACAAAAAGCATTTAAAAAAAAAAAAAGTCATCCAATCACACGTATATACAAACACAACACAGTCTAAAATGCCTATTAGTTTAATAATCTCCATGGACACATCAATACAGACTTGTGAGGTGACTCATTTTTTTACTACCTGGACCCACCACAATGCAGCACTCTGGTTTGGAGGTGCTTGTCCTAGGGTTACATTCTTGTCAGCAAAGGAGTCTTTCCAACACCTGTTCCTTGGTGTTATTTTTTGCATATTAACCCCTACACACCGGCATTCTTTAGGCAGAGCCGCTCTCTCAGTGCGGCAATATTTCCCAAATTAGCCTTATTTCAAACCTTAATATCTCAGAAAGTACAGCAGTTAGGGAAACAAATTAAAGACCATATTACTCATGAACTCTCCTTCTTGTGAATAAAAGCATCCCCAGGTCTGCAGATGGTCGCGTCGATGAGTAACGATGAGGAAAAGATGATTAACTTTTGGTGCTTGAGGCAGGATATACAGTATTGTGCTTGCGCGCGCGGCCTGGACTTTGGAATCGCTCTCATAATTTCTTCATTACTAGATAAACTAGACACAGTTGCATCCAGGGCACGCCCCATGGCACTATCACTGAGCCCTTTCCTAGTATCCTTGGAAGGAAGCTTGGCTGGGGTGGATGAGGCAAAGGGTCCATGTGAGACAGGAACGGAATAGGATGACAGGTGTAACAAAACATTGCTCTACACCTGGCAAAGTCACAGAGATGGCTGAGGTATGCTTGCCTCGGGTGGCGGGAGTCTATCCCTACCCTTTGGTGACGAGATCAAGTGGCAGCCACTTCAAACTGTGGCGCGAAAACAACTGTGGTTCCAACTGACACCAGGCGGCGTCCTTCAACTTATTTTGCGTTGGTCTTGACTGACGCCCGGTGGGTAAGGGTTAATCCTATGTATTCTCTCTCTCTCTTTTTTTTTTTTCAACAGAAACAGATTGCATAAATACTACAGATGATAAAATTAACGTGTCATACACAGAAATTAATTGGTAAGGAAGAGGTGCTAGGGAACCTCCAATGCTTACGACAAAATAGGCCCTACTCCACATCTGGTGCTACAAAGATCTGTCGTGTTTCATATCCTTCAGGTCCCGCCCACTGCAGTCTGTACCATATTCAAATTTTACAGAGTAGCTGTGCATTGAGCATATTATATCTGTATATATGTACAGGTTTTTATACTCATTTAAAACCAAGGGGGGTAAATGAAAATAAATGAGAGAATAGGGCAACAAACTTGCTTGTTATAATGGCCCTGTTCAGTTGTGAATAGATGTCAATACTGGTCATAAGGTCAAAGCAATAACTGGCCTGCTCAGCACTTCAACTCATCAAGAGCACCCAGATTGGCGAGGGTCTTTTTGATGCGCAGGGCAGTGAGGCGGGCGGCGGCATTCTGGTACCAGCACTCCTTCATCAACTTGCTCATAACACGCAGGTCCTGCACAGCAACATGGAAGAGTAATTGCATAAAGAGAAAGCTTATCATAGTGGAATTCAAAATACAGTAAAAAGGTAATCCTCTGTCACAGTTGTCATTTAAGCTGATTTACTATTCAATTGCTGATGAATAAACATCAATTTGTTCCCTTATAAGCTGTTGGTAACTCATATAGTTGCTCTGATATCTTTAAATTAATGGTTCATTTTCTTTTATCCTGAACTCAAAAATCTTTTCTTCGTAATTTATCACTGCAACTTTAAATCATTCAACAACGATAATTATGTGAACATTGTCTTGTGAACACAAGCATGTCTCACTTCAAGTTGTTTCCCCTAGAGTAGCATTTTGCTTGCACAGATCCTATAATCTAAAAGAGAACTGACTGTACTGACTGCACTATCGCTCAAAAAAAATATCCTTACTAAAGTGATGTGAATCATTTTGACACGACGGACAACAAAATAAGGACTACCGACACTGCTTGAATCGCTCTACTCATTGTGGAGTCCTGCGTTCCTCTGAGTAAGGAAACTTTTTTGAGCAATAGTGGGTGAAGGCTACGTGTATGTGAGAACCTGGACTGTAGTAATTAATACTGCATCATATCTCCTCAAGTAGTATTATGGAGCCTAGAATTCTCTGTTCAGTAAGCAGTACTTTCAATGACTGAAAGAATTAGGAAAGAAGAAAATAAGGATCAAATACTTCTATATATAATACTTCAATGCACAAACTAAAGAGGCAACATTCCAGCTACGAAGATACAGATTAAAAGTCAACCATCTCTCAGATTTCTACTCATCAGGATGGTAGGAATAACAATACACAACAGATATGTTTATTCTCAATACATTTTCACTATATGCACTCTCTCTGGGGGCACCACTAGGATGTGAGCACATAATCCGCTAAATGGTGACAGGTTTCATGTCAGATTATAAAAATTGTGGAGGGGTACACTATTTCTCATCCAATCTTCTGTTAAAATGATCACCCCCAAGGCCACTGATGTCGTCATCATCATCCGGACCTCCTTTCCCACCCTACGGCAGGGTGAGGAGTAGCAATGTCCAGCAGCCCAAATCTGCCCACTCCAATAGGCCACACTTCCATTCACTCATCATTCAAGCCCCCAGAATCCTAGCTCTATCTGATACACCAAAAACATTCACCATGTTCTGTAGCTTCACATAAGCTTATCCGGTAGAGTCAATTTGGACGCTGTCACGTTAAAAAGGGGTGCCAAATCCCTGACCATGCGCTTCTCCTCACAATATTCATCCAGCCAGCTCGATCTCTTGTCAGTCCCGTAGCCTCACCAACTTCCAAACCTCTCTTCCTCACATACTCATCCATCATATCCCTCCACCTTCTCCTTGGCCTAGCTTGCCTCCTCCCTCCTTCAAATTCACTCAGATATACCTTTTTCACCACTCTATTGTTCTCCATTCTCTCCACATGACCATACCATCTCAGTGCACCCTTCAATACTGATGTCTACAGACTTCCTCACTCCACATCTTTCATAAATCACATAATTACGTATCCTATCCACTTTCTGTACTCCACATAAATTCCTCAGCAGTCCCATCTCATCTGCTCTCACTCTTGACTTTTCATTTTCATGCCACACCACGATCTCACATCCATATGTCAAAGTTGGCATCAACATTCCTTCATGCAAGCCTTGTGCAGCTGCAACAGTCAAGCCTTTGTTTCTTATCAGGGCCTTCATTGCACCAACCACTATTCTTCCTTGTATCACTACTTTCCACTTCTTTAGCACATTTTCCTCTCTTTTCTGTCACTGTACCCAGGTATCTGAACTCTCTCACCAATTCCGGTCTCTCTCCATTCAATGCAACATCGCAGTGGGAGTCACCTTCTCTCTCAATAACCATTACTTTACTCTTTTCCACATTTACTCTCAAGGCATGACGCTCACAAAAATCAGCAAAACTTTGCACTAGTCTACCAAGTTCTTGCCTGGTATTTGCAAGTAGTACTCCATCATCAGCATATAATGAATTTGAGACATTCCATCCATCACCAATCATTACCAATGCCATCCTCCTCTCCATTATTCATGTTTTTACTTCTCTCATCACCTCATCCATATATACAGTATATCACACAACCTTGTCACACACCCACACCGATCGTGAACAATTCACTTAGATGCCCATCAACAATTTCACATGCTTCACCACCATCATAAAAACTCTTGACAGCACCCACCAGCTCACCATCCACACCGTACATGCGCTAAACCTTCTACAAACCATCACTGTCAACTTCGTCATACGCTTTTTTCTAGATCCATGAATGCCATAAACACCTTATAGTCCTTCTCACAAGCCTTCTCCACTATCTGTCTCACCGCAAATATTTGATCCACACATCCCCTGCCACTCCTAAAGCCACCCTGTTCATCACTTATTGGGCCCTCTGATATCTCTCTCACTTTATGATAATTCTTCCATATACCCGTACCTTCCCTACCACTCAATAGACTTATGCCATGATAATTCTTGCACTCACTTTGCTAAGCTTTATTTTTTGTACAGGGGTACAATCACAGCCTTTTTCCACTCTGCTGGCAAAGTTTCACTCATCCATGCCTTCTTACATATCTCCAACAAGCACTTCATTCCACTCTCTCCACTACACTTAATTGTCTCTGCGAACACCTCACCAGCCCCAGCTGCTTTCCCATTTTTCAGCTGCTTCACAGCACTCTTCACCTGTGCGAGTATCACGTTTCCTGGCACTGCATTCCTTCTCTGCACACCCCCAAAACCAATCATGTTTACAGTGGCTCTGCTCTATTCCCATTCACTAGGCTTTCAAAATATTCTTTCCATCTGGTCCCCAATTCATCCCCATGGGTTAATAATCCACCACTCACACCCTTCACATCCTCACTCCATTTTCTGCTGTCACTTCTACATTTCTGCACCTCTTTCCATAATAACTTCCTATTTTCAGAGCAGTTTGCATTCATTTTTCTTCCTAGATCATCGTTTACCTCCTTTTTTCTCTTCACTAGTCTCTTTACATGTTTCTTGCTCTCAGTATATTCAGTTCTTATTTCAACTGAACCTCTGTCCTGTAACCACTCTAGCCACCTGTTCCTCTTTTTTCTCCACTGCTCTCTCAACCTCTTCATCCCACCATGCCATATCTTTCTTCTTTGCTGTTACTCTTGCAACACCAAACACCGCTTTAGCATTTCTACCGAAGCACTCTGATGTCTTACCTCCTTATAAAAAGAGCACTTGGTCACAGATTCCTGTATTTCCTCCTCTGAACTTCAGATGCCAACCTCTGTGAATCCATGCTTACAGGTTCATCAACCCCTCACTTTCAGACATTATGTCCAGGCAGATGTATGAGACAACATTACCAACCCACTGCAGGGTCATGCCCATGTGGTCATCAACCTTCAGACACTGTGTCCTAGCATGCACCCAAGAATGACAGTGCTAATTTCAGGCCCAACTCCACAAGGCAAAAAATCACTATGGTCTAGGCTGTATGATTTCCCCCTGGTTCAAAGCCTTCCCCTCTCGTTCTTCCTGCCATGGTTGGTACAGGATCACAGATCCCTTCAGAGGTCACAAACATTCTTCAAGGATAATGATGGTCACCACAGGCCTGACATACCAAACACTGATATAGTAGTGGAATATCTCTTAATTTGTTTAGCCATTCCTCTTGATACTGATGATGTAAGATGCTGCTGGAGTGCATTCCCCAAGTAACTAAACTTGGTTATGTTCCCTAGGTAACTAACTTTAGAGTTCAGCCCTCCAACCTTCTGGTTACTGACCTCCATTCTGGCCCTCATCTTTGAAAACAAGGCTATCCCCAAGTGGTATGACTGACAGAGTCAACACCTATCCTCACATATCATATACTGAACACTGCAATCTACGAGAAAAATTTAATATAAAAATAAAAAAAATAAAAAATATTAAACTAACCTCACAAGACTGCCACTTGTTTGGTATAACTGGGCGCTGCTTGTAAGTACAGACAACCTTACGCACTTCTTCTATGGTGGGATCATTGGGAAGCATATCATAATATGGCAGCTGATATTCCTCACACCCACCACCTTGAACAGAGATAAGCAGGGTTAATATAACAGAAATCATCAAGTAAAGTCACAAACCCTCAAATGTACAGGAACTTGAATGGAAATGTAGATATGATTAAAGTGAAGGCTGTTCAGTGAGGAGGAGATTCTGCTGGTGAATGAAGAA
>JAGKTI010023468.1:0-14795 GCA_018397915.1 Birgus latro
AACTGCAACTGTTGAACCTGTGTAAAAGGGAGATGCTACCTGGATACGTGCCTCAGGAAACAATCTCACTGATCCGTCAATAAGCTGAGCTTGGATCTGTCTGCCTGTATACTCTTCAGGACGAACAAGACTCTGCCTGACAGTACAACCTGAGGACCCATTGTCTCTCAGTACATTAACAGAAACACCTCCCACAAACCCTGGCTGAACAAGGAAGGCACTGTTACCTGTGAGAGGGCCTGTGGAGGAAGCGGCCAGCCATTGATAAGGCTGCCTGGCATATAACTCTTCAAATGTGACAGGAGTATTTGCCTTAGGGATCGTACCCGATCTAGAAACATGAGGAGTTGTACTCACCATCTGGGGAGCAGGAGCACTGACGGCCTGTGGAGGAGAGTTCACCGTCTCAGGGGGACTAGTGAACTGTGAAGGCGGAGCTGTGTTGGCGGGACCGGCACCATCGTGCGCTTGTTGAGGGATAAAGGCTGCATTTGCCTCCTGCCTCCGATACACTGGGGATAGTGTCGAGAAGGTTTGACCCGGTTGGCGATTGCGTGGCTGATACTGCTGTTGCTTAGGGTACTGTTGCTGGGTTGGATACTTCTGCTGGGTAGAGTACTGTTTGTACTTCTTCCAGTCCGGTTTCTGCGTATTCTGCCCCTGGTCCTTCTGCGGTTTGTTTGGACCCTGACCATTATTTTGAGAACGGCCTTGATGCTGGGGTTCAGTCTGAGATTGCTTACCAGACTTAGCAGTGTCTGTCCTGTTCCAGGACTGCTGCTTACGAGTTTCGTACCCGTACGCACTAAAGAAAGCATCAGCAGTTTGTACCATTTCGGATGCCTCCTTCACTTTGGACATCTTAAGCTGGGCGATGAGCTCAGCAGGCCACGACTTTTCTAGCTGTGTACGCAGCAAGAGGTCAATCATTCCCTCTCGCGTGCTGGGAGTCTCATCCTTCTCCATCCACTCGCCCAAATATGCTGTTAGACGGTCAAAAAACTGAACAGCTGTCTCCTTTTCCTGGAGACAAACAGCTGTCTCATTTTCCTGGAGACGCGCCCTCATGAACTGACTTCTAGCGTGGTCAACAGTAAGACCGTACGCTTTGATGAGTGCAGTCTTCATCATCTCATACATGAGATTCTCTCCGCGAATTCTGTGGAGAATGTCGAGGGCGGGGCCCTCAAACAGGCTAAGATATTGAAGCCGCTTAGCTGCCTCATCCAGATCGTACAGGTTTGCCATGTCTTCGAAACGAGCTATAAATGGCTCGATTCGCTCGCCTTCCTTGTAAGAAGGAAGCTTGAGACGTGGAGTCGCTAGAATAGGTGCTGGGAGAGCAGTATAGGAGCTTCAATTGGCTGCACCCGGTGTGCCTGAAGCCAAGGAGTCTCGCTTAAGCTTAAGCACCTCCAACTCTTGTTCACGTTCTCTCTCCCTCTCTTCGCGCTCATGTTCACGTGCTCTCTCTCGTTCAACACGCTCCTGTTCACGTAGTTGGCGTTCGTGTTCACGTTGCCACTCGCGCTCCTCCCGCTCGCGTTCTTTCTGCTCTTTCTCATGCTTGCGTAGTTCTTTCTCATACTCACATAGTTCTTTCTCATACTCGCGCTGAATTTCCGCTCCTCACGGGCGGCATTTTCACGTTCCTGCTCGCTATTGAAGCGCGACAGGACATAATCTCGAATTTCCTGGTGGTTAGTGAGCCCCATATCTTTAGCTTCTTGCACGAATGTACTGTGCTCCATCGTGCTTGGTTAAGACTGAGTGACAACTGAGACTAAGTATGAGTGAGTGATTCGGTAATAATTTAGGGTAGGAGTTTATCCTGGTATGAGGTCGCCAGATGTCAGGGGAAAATGAGAGTATTCTCTGGCGTGTCGCCAGATGTCAGGGGAAATTTAAGTATTCCCAAGAGATAATGAAATATTGTATAATTCGTATGCAATGTGCAATGTATAGCTAAGTGTGCTATGTCACTTCGCCAATTCTCTAGAGTCGAGAATTAATAGACTTTCTCAACGGTACACAGCAGAGACTAGACGCTCTATTGGGCTGCAATATTGTACCGTTGGCCTACGAGAAAGTTTCTTCTCCCCCAACAATAAAAAAAAAAATGAAAATAATAAAGATAACAGGCCCTTGGCTGAGCCAAACTCCTAGCTAGCACAACGAATTTAAGGAGTGATGCCAAAGCTGGTCTAAATACCAGCCGTGATTTAATTCAAAAGTTGTGCTAACGTAGAGTAGCAGAACTGTATTAAATGAGTGGAATAATTAAACACGGCTGTTATACTTTAACAAAGCCCAAGAAACGAACTGTAAATTTATTAATTACAAAGAAATGAATTTACGTTACATGAAGTTCAAATCAAATGAAGGAATACACTCACTCACTCAGACACTCAGATAACGGATAAATATTTCAAAAAGCTTAAACCTAGGAAAAACCAGAAAATACTGATCGGTATGGATGAACCAGAGCTGCTGTGACGATCACCAAAGTGGGTGGAAGCTGCAGAAGACATGTGAATACAAGCTGAAATCTGTAAACGCTAAAAAAAGCGCTGAGCCTAGAGGCGCCCCGCGTTGCTCCGTGTCTACAGGCAAACTGAGCTCCCATTTGAATCGGCGGCGCGACAAGGGTGGGAGCTGCGCGCGCATGCGCAATGGGCCCAGAGCGAAACCCGACAACTTAAAATTATCGTACATATAATAATTTGCTCCTCACAAATAACTCAGTGTCACGATTTAACTTAATGTGATTTTACAATGAAGAAAATTCGTGACAAATCACTCCCACTGTACCCTCTCTAACTCTCTTAATTAACACTCTACCATACACCTTACCTACAACACTCAACAGACTTATACCTCTAAAGCTAGTACATTCATACTTATCACCCTTACCTTTATACAATGGGACCACACAAGCACTTGCCCAGCCAACTGGCACCATACCTAGCACAAAGCACACATTCAACAATCTTACTAACCAGTCAACAACAGTCACTCCACCACATTTCAGGCATTCCACAGCACACCCATCCATACTTGTAGCTTTCCCGTTTTCATCTGCTTTACTGCCTCTTGCACTTCCTCCATTGTGATCAAAGATTCATTCAACTCTCCCAACACATCTATTCCTTGCACCCCTCCATCTGCCACAATCTCGGCCTCCCTTTCCTCCTCTACATTTAACAATCTTTCAAAATACTTCACCCATCTCTTCCTTACTGCATCCATCTCAATTAACATCCTTCCATCCTCTGCTTTTACTCGCTCCTCCTTCCCAGACTCTCCCTTTCGCACCCTTTTCACCTCCTTCCAAAACATTTTCTTATTCTCTTGAAAATTCTCAGTCATCCGCCTACCCCACCTCTCATCTGCTGCCACTTTGGCATCACGCACAACCCTTCTCGCACTATTCCTCGTCTCATTATACCTCTCATATGACACCTCATCCTTCCTCTGCAACCACACTTCATATGCATGTCTTTTCTCACCCACAGCCATACTTGCTTCCTCGCACCGCCATCACTTCCCTTTCTTACACCACCACCCACTCGTCTCACACCACACACCTTTTCCGCATGCCCCACCACAGCACTCTTAAACAACTGACATTCCTCCTCCGCACTGCCACTTTCCTAATCTTTCACTGCACCACTGATCTCTCAATTTCTCCTGATACTCTATCATTTTCTCTCTTTTATCCAACTCACTCACTTTCAAAACCTCCCTGCCACACCTAACTCTCCTAGCTCTCACCCATCTCTTACCTACTCTCAACTTTCCCTCCACCAGGTAGTGGTCAGACATACCTCCACCCTCCCCTCTCAAAACTCTCACATCCAACAATCTTCCTATTACATTCCTGGAAACAGCTTCATAGACCATCAATGCTCTGTCAACAACTCTTCCACCCTCCTGTCTCACCCATGTATACTTATGAACATCGTTCTTGTCAAACAAGGTATTCCCAATCACCATCTCTCACTCAACACACACGCCTATCATTCGTTCCCCATTTTCATTGCTTCCAGGCACACTATGCATACCAACTACACCTTCAACTGCTACATTTCCCACTCTAGCATTCAGATCTCCCATCATTACCACCTTCACATTTGCTCCAAAGCTCTGCAAACACTCATAATCATTCCAGAAAGACTCCTTCTCTTCTTCATCTCTTTCACTACCAGGCCCATATGCACTCACAAATACCCACAACTCACGTTCAAATTTCGCTTTCACCCACATCAGTCTCGATGACACCTCCTTCCATTCAATCACACACTGTTGTACTTCCGGGCTCACTAACAAAGCCACACCTTCTCTTGCCCTTCCTCTGTCAACACCTGACAATCTTCTATTAACATTTCCAAACACAGACTCACAAATCCCTTTCATCTTTGTTTCACTCAAAGCAACACATCCAACTTTCTTGTCACAAGCATTCTCCCAATCTCCTCCCTTTTAGCCTCAATCGTACTACAACCACGCATATTCATAGACCCAACCTTCAGGGTATGGGGATAACTCGATCCCCCATCCCTTTCTATAGCAAAGGAAAATGTCATTAGTAGTAAATATAATCTGTTCAGTATATTATATACTACAATGCTTATTTTGTAATGAAAAAAAAATGCACTGATGTAAACAGGAAAGTATCCTAATTGTTGTGCACACCATACCTATGCAATGAATTGCGCAAGATAAATAAAGTTATGAAAAATGAGCGTAAGGTAATTTCATAGCAGTTCCTTCAAGAAACAATATACAATAATTTCACAGCATATTACAGTAAATATATATTTTCAAGCTGATTATTTTCTGTCACAAAAACATGATTCATGCAACTTAAAGCTGACAAGTATCTCATTTATTTTCATCTAATATTACAGCAAATAATATTGTTATCTGAAGGTTAATAGATTACTGTCATCTGATATTAAAACAATCATTGTTATAAGATACTGTATGACTGGGCAGTTGGTATTTACCTGTCAGTTATGAAAGTCTGCACCAACTAATAGGCTGAATCCGAGCCCTGCTCATGGCCTCCCAGCCACTTGGTGCCTTCACCCAAAATGTCCCACACTGCCTGGGTTATGGCATCTAACTCCTCCGTGGCTGGACCTCCACCTGTAAACATATCTTTCATTTGATAATACAACAGATATAAAGATATAAATACTCAGAAGTAATGTTTCTAAATGGCATAACTTGAACAGTTGCCTTTGGTATATCCAAAATTCACTAATTATATCCAAGGTTCATTGTTATTGGATCCTATTGCATGTAGAACATGCTGTAATTGGTGGAATGAATGAACACCAAAGCTAGTTTGGATCAATGTGTGGCAAAATGGTCTTCAATGAGGTTCATGCAATACAATTGAGAGTAAGTTACCATTTTATAACTCATATGTGACCAAAATAAAATGCAATGTAGGTGTAAAATTAGCTACAAAATGTAGGTTACCTCCTAAAGTGGACAAAAAGAAGACAAATAAAATCTGCAAGGATTTGGTAAACAATAATCAACTCATATTTTTAAAATTTTAAACTACAGTTATCATATTGATATAATTAACTGTTCAGAATCAAACAGAGGTCTTGGTGAGGTTAACTCAGTATGGAAATAAATGGTAATCCATTAACCTTGGACTTTGATTAATCTTACCATCATCAGCCGTGGCTCAGTGGGTTAGAGCGCTCCGCTCTGGCCGTAGGGTCGGAGGATCGAATCCACCCAAGGGTCATTGGTAGACATCAGGAAGGGCATCCGGTCATAAAATGCTACACGCTCCAATCCAAAAAGGCCGACGCATGCAAGCATGTTGCAGCCTTCAAAAACGAAACGAACGATCACTGGTGTCAGTTTGCTTCAGTCTACGTATAAAATTGATAATGATATGCAATATAATGAACAGATTCAGAACTGTGCCAAAATTTAAATGCTATGATTATGATACCAAGGCTGAAGTGTACTGAGAAAAATGGACAATTGAAATATACATGCATGGGAGCTTTCATTCATATTAGCCAATTAATTTTTTTCAAAGGATTAAAAGTGTCAAATGACAATATAGCCTAATATAATAATGAACACAGAACAAATCAGGTACGGTACATTGCATTCTGCAATTTGGAATGCCAAAATTACTAGACAACCAATAAATCTGCATAATATTTAGCACATGCCACAACTGGAATTCATTATACAGCAACATTTCCAGACATTTTTCTCCTAAAACACTTTTGTTACAAGTGAAATATATAATTTACAGTAGGTCTTCCCATCACCACCGTCCCTGCTAAAGTTGGGAATATAACTAGAAAGAGGCCTAGCCAGGGTGGGGCAAGCATCCCCTGTTAAAATCTGGCAGGAAGAAGCAATTATGAAAATCATAGAAGTAAATGTCAGTGATACATTACATGGTACATATTCCACCAAAAAGCTACAATGCATGTTCTGCAGTTAATACACAATGATAAAGTATTTGTAGTGGTCTGTGAAAATGAAATTTAATATTTCTTTATTTCACCACCAGACATCAGTGCTTGCACTGATGTTGGCATATTCCAGTGAAGAAGGGAGGATATAGTTCTACATGTGCATACTGATTATTCCTGAATGAAGGATCATAAATTCCCCCCCCCTGGTCAAAATTCTAGCTGTGCTAATTTTAAAAGGGTGATACCCAATAAAATCAACTATCACATGTAAACAGAAAAGGAAAATATACAAAAGCACAGTTTCACTCAAGAAATCCATTTGAGGCAATTGTTAAAGTACCTGTAATTTTATAAGACTGATACAGATTGATTCTAAACTTAATAATTCAATGTTCACTCACCAGGTCCTGTCATTTGCTTCTTGAATGCTGTTAATTTTGCTTTTGCTTTTGACTGCAGCATGTACCACCTTTTTTCACACTCCACTTTCATTCTGATTGCATAAGGGTGGGAAGAGTTGATGAGGTTTGTAATCTCTTCCCAGGCCTGCTGCTTCATTTTTGCTGTTAATTGTGGAGAAAGTGACCCCCTGATTATATGCTTTCTCTCACAAAGAAGAGACAGCAGGTGAGGAGTTTCGTCCTGGGTCAAGTTGGCCTTTCTTTGGTGCTTGGGTACTGGAGTGGATATTTGCTGTGGTTGAAATCCCTCCATTGTTCCTAGTGCTGATTAGAAGCATGCCGCGTGTGAAGAAGTCTTGTTACGGTTTACGTCCGATCAGCCAGAAATCCATGTTGTGGAAAATATATAAAGATTTTATGTGATATATCACAAATTTAACATTAATTTAAGAAATAAATAAAACAATATGTCCTTAGAAAACAATATATACATAAAAATCCTTTTATTATGTTAATTTGGTTGTTTTTCTAAGCTATCTGTAGCGAAAGATTCACCTCTTAGCACCTTTTAAAGAGGAGGTCGTAACTCTCCAAACTCATAGTTAGGAGGACTCCTATCCACAATTATGCATCAGTCGTATGTCCAGCTCCCAGCAAGGATGTTGGTTGGGGATTAAAGAGTAACTTTAAGTGGAGGTCATAGAGGTAGGTGAGAAGATAGCCAGTGGAGCATCCCTGACGGAACCCATACTGACGATCAGAAAGAAGGTTGTGACAGGAAAGATGCTTTAAAATTTTTCTGTTAAAACTTGACTCGAAAACTTTTGAGACACAGGATGTTAAAGCAATTGGACGATAGTTAGAGGGTTGGGAATGGTCACCCTTCTTTGGGACTGGCTGAATGAGAGCAAACTTCCAGGAAGAAGGAAAGGTACAAGTTGAGGGACAAAGGCGAAAGAGTTTACCTAGACAGGGTGTAAGCACAGAAGCACAGTTTTTAAGGACAACAGGAGGGACTCCATCAGGCCCATATGCCTTGTTAGTATTGAGGCTAGTGATGGCAGAAAATACATCAGCTGAAGAAATTTTAATGTCAGTCATGAGGAAGTCAAAGTGGAGAAGTGATGGAGGAAAAGCACAGGAATCAGGTGGAATTGGAGGAGAAAGTCTGAGCGAAGAGATCTGCTTTATCAGTAGACAAAATAGCTACAGAGCCATCAGAGTAGAAAAGAGGAGGGAAGGATGATGAGATAAAGTTGTTAGAAAGGTTTCTGGCAAGGTGCCAGACGGAGCGAGAAGAATTCGAGTTGGAAAGTTGAGAACATTTAGGACGGATTAAATAATTTTTGGCAGAGCGAAGAACAGACTTAGCACGATTCCGGGCAGCAATATAAAAATGATGTGATTCAGGGGTGGGTTGGCTCCAGTACGTTTTATAGCCCCTCTCCTTGTTGCGGACAGCATTAGAACAAGCGTGATTAAACCGAGGCTTTCTTGCATTAGTCAGAGGATATGAGAAAGGAATGTATGCTTCCATGCCCTAGAGAATAACGTCCATAATGCGCAAGGCACACTCAGATGGCTCCTGGCCATGGAAGCAATAATCATTCCAAGGAAAATCAAAGAAGTACTGCCTGAGGGCCTCCCAATCTGCAGCTCCAAAGTGCCGCAGGCGGCGTTTCTTTGGAGGGTCCACAGGCCGTACCGGAGCGATAGGACAGGTTAATGTAATAAGGTTATGATCGGAGGAGCCCAGCGGAGAGAAAAGATTAACAGTGTAAGCAGAAGGAATAGTTGTTAGGAAAAGGTCAAGTATGTTGGAACTCTCCCCAAGGCAGTCAGGGATATGGGTAGGGTGCTTTACAAGCTGCTGTAGGTCATTAAGGATAGAAAAGATGTAGGCTTGTTCACCAGGTGGATCAGTGAAAGGAGAGGAGAGCCAATGGTGTTGGTGAACATTGAAATCTCATAGAATGGAGATTTCAGAGAAAGGAGAAATGGATAGAATGTGTTCCACTGTAGAAATAAGATAGTCAAAGAATTTTTGATAGTCAGTAGAATTAGGAGATAAGTAAACAGCACAGATATATTTAGTCAGAGAGAGCCGAAGCCAGAGAGTAGAGAATTCAGAAGAATCAAGTTCAGGAACACGAGAGCAAGATAGATTGTTGCGTACATATACACAACAGCCACCTTTGGCTTTGAAATGAGAACAGAGAAAGTAGGAGGATACAGAAAAGGGATTGCTGTCAGTTGCCTCAGACAGCTGAGTCTCAGAAAGAAAGAGAAGGTGAGATTTAAAGGTTAGGTAGCATTAGGTAAAATTAGGTTAGGCATGGTCAATGTTAGGTTAAAATAGGTTTGGTCTGGCTAAATTAGGTTAGGTTGCAAAAATTTAGGTTAGGTATGGTATGGGCAGGGTAGAATTAATGAGGTTATATTCCATTCACTGGGCTGTGTTTGTGCAAATCACCACTGATGAGGGAAAATTTGTGAAAAAATCGTATTCTTAGATGGTGTCCATCTGTTTTGCGCACGAGATGGTTTTTGTTGAAACTTAAAATTACACTCAGGAAAAAAAAATTAAAATCAACATAACAGAGTGAAGGGGTGGGCAAAAAACATGACTATGTGTCTCCTTGATGATTACCCCTCTGAGCTTCGACACAGGCATACTTACTATACATGGCATTTACCTTATCTGCCATAAAACTGTACACAGCAAAAATATTAATCAAACAGTTTAATTCATCATCATCATCATTATCCATGGCAAGCAGGGCCATGCAGTGCTATGGAAAACCATCACAGGTAAAATCAGCCTTACAACCAGCTATTTTTCTTGTATCACAAACTAGAGGAGCAAAATCTGGATTCAAATCTGAACCAGATCAGGATCAGCCCCATGACCTATCTATGAGTACAAACAGAAGAGGCTTGAATTACAGTCAAATATGCTAATTTGCTAATGTTCTATACATTACACAAATTGTAATGCTCATTTCTTTGCTGAATAAGCACATAATATAACTGTTATGCTACATTTTCGAGGGTCAACTCCTTGCTCCCCGAATACATATGTTTATGCCATTGTTCTTGCCAAGACCGGGTCAATGCACACAACTGATAGAACAGGGTATAAAAACTCTGCTGAGACCAAACTGACAAACATATATTAATCAAATTCACAGCTCCAGGGCGGGACATTATATTACACAAACACACAATACACACAAGACAGATGGTACAAACAGATGTATATGGACATGGGGTGTTAACGCACAGACCACTTACAACAGGACTTTAGAATAAACCTTAAAGTTATGATATGGCACAGATACTTATATCAAGATTCTGACACTGAAGTTGCAGTATAACATGGGTCACTTACATTATAACTTGGGCACTAAATTCATATTACAAGACATGGCACTTATACACTGGTATGGGCTAGACACTGTATCTTCTTGGGCGATTCACACTAATAGGTCTGGTAGGAAATAAGTCACTGGTCACTTCCTCCCGTAGGAGGCACGGAACTTTCGTCGTAGGCTGGGTTCCCCGAGCTGTATCGATGGGCGGTGTAGTAGGAGGCCCACCTCTACTCGGGCCCCGGCGTGGTGTCTGGGCCTCTGGGCTAGGGCTGAAGAGGGTGAATAGGCGCGCCTGATGGTGCCGACTTCTGGGAGTGGAGGCCCGGTCTCCTGGATCAGGTAAGCCTCGCTCTGGGGTCCTTGGCACACCCCGGGGGGGGAATGGGGGCTGTGGTCCATTGCGCCTTGGGTCGCCATCGGGGTAGGACTGCGGCAGCTTCTGGTGGGGGAAGTCACTGTCAGGGTAGGACTGCAGCAACCCGTGATAGGGGAAGTCAATGTCAGGGTAGGACTGTGGCAACCTCTGGCAGTAGGGGTCGCCGTCAGGATAAGGCTGTGGCAACATCTCTGTCGGAACTGTACCAGGCGGGGACGTCCTCGAGAGGCCGGTTGTAGGGCGAGGAGTCTGGGACTACCAAGAGGGTTTTGCCAACACTCCTCCACCAGCAGGTCCTCCAGGGGATCACCTCTGTGGGGAAAGAGGGAATTTCCCACCTGGCCACAGGAGGGGTGGTGGACCGGGCAAGAGAAGTCCTCTTCAGGAAACGCCCTAGAGAGCAGACGATAGCCTGCTCTACCTTCCCCGTACGACCTGCGGCCGACACAGCGATTCCCCTGTCTCTTAGGGTAACAAAGGGAGAGCTGGCAGTGGCCTGCTTTACCCTGCTCCCCGAAGTGGGGAGTAAACCTCTTGTAGGTGAGGAGAAGACGATGGCTGGCTCAGCCTCAAGCCTGACATGGACGGTGAGCTGTGTCGTGGTCCAACAGGAGGTGGCAGCTGAGGGGCGGATGATGGCCTGCCCTACCTCAGACCCGACACGGACGGTTGCCTGTGTTGCGGCACTGCTCCTGGGGGATACTGCAGGAAAGGAGCGGACAATGGCCTGCTCTTTACCTCTAGTCCGACACAGATGATGGCTTGTGTCGCGACCCTGCAGGGGATGGTAGCTGAGGAGCGGATGATGGCCTGCTCTTCTTCTAGCCTGGCACAGAGGTGGCCTGTGCTGCGGATCTACTTGGGACTGTAAGGACAATCACATCCCTTACCTGATGAGGGCTGCTCCAGCCAGAACCTAGGTGATTTCCACTGCATACCTGGCGTGGCGTTGGTTGGGAGCGAGAGGGACATATGGTAACTGTACAGGTACGCCGGTCCCGCCCAGAAACGCTCCGTGCCTTACCTGTCCCCCCATTGGTTCCTCCTCGGGTGGGGGGGCAGGTGTCATATGCCTCACTAACGTTTTCTGTCTCTGCTCAGGTGGGGGGGCTTGCATGGTCTGCCTTACCAATATTTCCTGCCTCTGCTCGAATTTCAATAACAATATTATTATTATGGATGAAATACACAAATAATTTGAAAAGCATGAAGGAAGTATACACTGGATGTTGGTTTGAGCATCTTCTGCTTACATCCAAGCCTGCTGCCCACTCACAGACACAGGCTTCCCACACTTTGGTATCCTACTTGTCAATTATAAGAGAAACAAGACAACAGATTAAGCTGTTTTACTGAGTCATATCCACAGCCTCATGGCTTCTGGCTCATCCAAATTAAGTTCTCTGACCATTTTATAACAAATGCTCTCACTTCTCTCTCTGGCAAGCTACTTACACATCCACAAAAATTTTCTAGTCATGTTCCACTTCTTTAATCGCTAACACAGCCAGATTTGCAGCATCCTGGTTGGTGTTCATCATTTCTTTTTTTCTTTTTTCCACACTCATACCAGCATTAGTAAAACTTAAGAGAGAAAACGGCCATCATTCATCTGGCACTCACTGGGATTTTTTTTCTTCTCTTGCTTGGACAGAACTACTTATGCGACCATCTTCTGGAATTTCATTCTCCCGCTGCTGCTCCTGTGATTGTTATTAACTGAATACAGTATATATCCATGTGACCATGGCTTTACCACAGACTGGATAGCATCATGTGGCTTAACCACAGGCTGGATAGCATCATGTGGCTTAACCACAGGCTGGATAGCACCATCATGTGGCTTAATCACAGGCTGGATAGTACCATCATGTGGTTTTACCACAGGCTGGATAGCATCATGTGGCTTAACCAGAGGCTGGATAGCACCATCATGTGGCTTAATCACAGGCTGGATAGCACCATCATGTGGCTTAACCACAGGCTGGATAGCACCATACCCGTAATCACACGGCTTGTCTAAGATTCTGACAATAGACCTAGTTTGCCTCATGGATAAGACAGTGTTAGGTCTATGAGGCTGGCTGCGCATGACATCTCAGACTGAGACGTGCTGTTGCCGTGTGAGGTGCAATCATGTGGCTCTTGTCTCTACCATAGAATTAGAGCCTCATTGTCTGGGATCCCGGACATGCCTGGCATACTCTTCATTTTGCAACATTGCAAACAGCAACCTGTGCAGGTCCTGGAGCATCACGTGGGACGTATGAACTCCATGCATACTTAGTTTCAGTGGCATACCTCAAGACAGGCTGGCTGTGATCCTTAGATGATAAAATTCATTTTTTCTTCCATTTTTGATAGCTTTTTTTCATATTTTTTTCCCTTCTAAGCTAGTTTCCTTTAGAAATGTAAGTAACAGATAATTTACTTTAGATATGTATGTATTTCAAGTAAAAAATATAGGGATAAAATTTGTGCCATTTATATATACATTTTTTAACCCCTAAAGGTATGTCCGGAATCCCGGACATGTCTGGAGTTAAAGTACAAATCCAAAAGCCTGGTGATCACGGGTTAACCACAGGCTGGATAGCACCCTCATGTGGCTTAGCCACAGGCTGGATAGTTTTTTTTTTTTATGTGTCCGACTCTGGGCATAGGCTTCACAGCCTGTTATCAAGGCCCAGTCGTCCTCCTACAATCTACGTGTCACCACTTCGGCACTTAACACCCACCGTCCATATTGAATACATGCTAGGGCTGTCTCATACAGGACTGGTGTATTGGTATTAGCGGGGTCATTTTTACGACATGTCGGCGGGTCTTCTGGTAGATCAGTAGAGCCTGATTTAATGAAATTCAAATCCTTAAACTGTTCCCTGCCCCAGCGAGGATTCGAACCTGGGTCCCACGGGACCATCATGTGGCTTAGCCACAGGCTGGATAGCACCATCATGTAGCTTAACCACAGGCTGGATAGCACCATCTTGTGGTTAACAACAGGCTGGATAACACCATCATGAGGCTTAACCACAGGCTGGATAGCACCATCATATGGCTTAACCACAGGCTGGATAGCACTATTATGTGGCTTAACCACAGGCTGGATAGCATCATCATGTGGCTTAGCCACAGGCTGGATAGCACCATCATGTGGCTTAACCACAGGCTAGACAGCACCATGTGGCTTAACCCTTTCACGTCGCAAATAGGTCCAGCTTGGGAAACCACATTTTTTGACCAACAAAGTAAAGGTTTGTAAATTTAGAAAGAAACATAATATTCATGCATAAGGAAGTAATACTCATCTGTCTACAAAATATTAGGGCTCTACTTACCATACAAGAGCTGCAATAGCGATGGGAAGGTGCATAGCAAGTGGTGTGTGGTGTCCCAAGTCAGTGCATTTCTGTATACAAAATGACAGAGAAACACTCCTACTGACGTAAAATCATAAATCTGTGTTTATTTCTTCTCAACTGGATTGTTTAATACCCAGGAAATGAGTAAATATTGAGAGAAATACTGATAGTATTCACCTGCTGCCTGCCAGTTTTGAGTCGCAGGCAAATGGGTGAGCCACGATCATGGCCAGGAGACTTGTACCGATACAGCCACGATCATGGCCAGGAGACTTGTACCGATGCAGCCATGATCATGGCCAGGAGACTTGTACCGATACAGCCACGATCGTGGCCGGAAGACTCGTACTGATACAGCCACGATCGTGGCCAGGAGACCCGTACCGATACAGCCACAATCTTGGCCGGAAGAATCATACTGACACAGCCACGATTGTGGCCAGGAGACCTGAAAGGGTTAAACATGGGGTGGATAACACTGTCTCATGGCTTAACCACAGGCTGGATACCTACCACTGTCTCATTTTTGCCATGCTTGGCCACTGCCACCCTGGGACAGTTTTCTAAACTTTCCTCCATCTCAACTGTGAACACCTCAGGGATGTCCTTGGGTAGGTATGGATGCAGGAACATTGGTTCAGGCCTGTGATGGACTAACAGCGTTTGGCATCCCTCCCAGATCTTTAGAGCAGCGACCCTTCCCACCTTTGTTGGGTCGGCCCTAACCTTGGGCCACCAATCCCACTTAGAGCAGCGACCCTTCCCACCTTTGTTGGGTAGGCCCTAACCTTGGGCCACCAATCCCATTTAGA
>JAGKTI010023469.1:0-11389 GCA_018397915.1 Birgus latro
GAGAGTCCTCTCAATGTCAAGAGAGGCAACAGCTCCCTGAACTTCTTCCAACCACTTCTCACCCTAGCAACCGAGCTAACTCCAGCCCCACCTCCGGCACATAACATGTCTCCCAAATAACGAAACTCCTCCACACACTCAAGAGACTCACCTGCAAGTTCAACCCTCTCACACCTAACAATCTCCACCTGCTCTCCCCGACAAGCCGCACACATGAAATGAGCATTATCTCGCAGTCTACCTCTAATACCACTACATCTCCTGTGCACCCATTTATCACAAACACTACACAAGATGGAATTACTTCCCACACCCTTGTGGCAAACTGCACATGGCCAATCTCCCTCTCCTCTGATTGTACCACCACCAACCCTAGATATCATCACTTTTGTTTTATCTGCATTTACCCTTAAGCCCTTGTACCCCATACCATCTCTCCACTTCTCAAATCTTTCCTCCGCCTCCTTTTCATTCTCTGCAATCAACACCAAATCATCAGCATACAACATCTCCCATGGGAGTCCATCTCTGAAGTCACGTGGGAGGGCTTCAAGCACCATGATAAACAACAAGGGACTCAAAACTGACCCCTGATTCACACCAACATTCACAGAAAACTCATCACTCAAAGCTCCATTCACTCTTACCTGGGTGCGAGCACCCATGTACATGGCCATAACCACACTAACCAGCCACTCTTCCAACCCTAGCTTTCTTATTGCCCACTTCACCACCTCTCTAGGGACTCTGTCAAAGGCCTTTTCCAAATCAACAAAAACAAAATACAATTCCCTTTTCTTTCCAATATACTTTTCCTGATGCTGTCGAACAATGAATATGGCATCAGTGGTCCCTCTGCCTGGCATAAACCCAAACTGCATCTCATCGATATTCACTCTTTCTCTAATCATACCTTCTAGAACTCTCTCTATTACTTTCATTATCTGATCTAAGAGCTTTATATCTCTGTAATTTCCCCTTTCCAGGGCATCACCCTTTCCTTTGTACATATTTACAATTACACTCTTCAGCCAATCATCTGGGACAACACNGCCACCAACCCTAGATATCATCACTTTTGTTTTATCTGCATTTACCCTTAAGCCCTTGTACCCCATACCATCTCTCCACTTCTTAAATCTTTCCTCCGCCTCCTTTTCATTCTCTGCAATCAACACCAAATCATCAGCATACAACATCTCCCATGGGAGTCCATCTCTGAAGTCACGTGAGAGGGCTTCAAGCACCATGATAAACAACAAGGGACTCAAAACTGACCCCTGATTCACACCAACATTCACAGAAAACTCATCACTCAAAGCTCCATTCACTCTTACCTGGGTGCGAGCACCCATGTACATGGTCATAACCACGCTAACCAGCCACTCTTCCAACCCTAGCTTTCTTATTGCCCACTTCACCACCTCTCTAGGGACTCTGTCAAAGGCCTTTTCCAAATCAACAAAAACAAAATACAATTCCCTTTTCTTTCCAATATACTTTTCCTGAAGCTGTTGAACAATGAATATGGCATCAGTGGTCCCTCTGCCTGGCATAAACCCAAACTGCATCTCATCGATATTTACTCTTTCTCTAATCATACCTTCTAGAACTCTCTCTATTACTTTCATTATCTGATCTAAGAGCTTTATACCTCTGTAATTTCCCCTTTCCAGGGCATCACCCTTTCCTTTGTACACATTTACAATTACACTCTTCAGCCAATCATCTGAGACAACACACTCATATATAATCATATTTATCAGGTCAGTGACTAACCTCACCCCAGTATCTCCTGAGGCCTTCAACACTTCGGCAGTCAACCCAGACACACCTGCCGCCTTCCCCACCCGCATCCTGCCTATTGCCTCACTTACAGTAGCAGCGTCAATCAAAGGCCAAGGGCCAAACACTGGATCAGCTGGCTCCAAACCTTCTCTATCCCAATCAAACTCCTTATTCAACCACTGGTTATAATGCTCTCTCCATGCATCTTTAATATCCTCACTGTTCACCACTATCCTTCCATCATCATTCTTCACACACTGGTCACCTACAATGTTCCGATTATCCCTCTTCACCTGATTTGCCACCCTAAAAATCATATTTTTCCTTTCTCCATGATTGAGATTATCAAGTAAAAGTCTCTGTGACTCAGACTTCACCCTGTATACCTCTCTTCTAGTCCTGCGCTTGGCAGCCAAGTACTCCTCCCTGTTACCACCATTCTTCCATTCCCGGAAATCCTTCTTTTCTCCTTAACTGCAGCTTCAACACCCTCATCCCACCACCAAGTTACTTTATGTCTTGGTGGGCCTCTTGTCCAACCGAATATTGCATCGGTAACTCTCAAGAGGTTGCTCTTAAGGGCTCTATACTGTTCATTAACGCCTCTATCTACGGCTTCCTGTTCAGCTACCACTCCCCTCATCTCACTATAAAAGGCATCCCTTACTGATTGGTTTCCCAGCTTCCATGTTTTCCTCCTAGGTACATATGCTTCTCATTACTCGTTCCTTAAGCACCATGTCACAAATCAACAGTTTGCGCTGCTGCACACACTCCTCGCTTCCTATAACTTTAACATTCCTCACTAATCTCCTATCAACCCTCCTGACCAGAAAATAATCTATCTGACTATTATTTCCCTCCGACTCGTACGTAATCAACTGGCACATTCTTTTCCTAAAATGTGTGTTGCACACAATCATGTCCATAGCCTCCTCAAACTCGAGTATTCTTTCCCCTTCTGCATTCCTCACACCATATGCACATCCTCCATGGACTCCTTCCTAACCCTGAGCTGCTTCACCCACATGACCATTTAAATCCCCTCCCAGAACCACTACCTCATCATCACCCATACCACTTACTACACGTATTAAATCATCCCAAAATCTATCCTTCTCTGCGTCATCCAATCCTACCTGTGGAGCATATGCCGATATAACTGAAATAATTTTCTGCCCGACCAAAATTTTCACTACTAATATGCTATCACTTACTCTCATAACATTCATGACATATTCCACCCATTTCTCTGCAACCAACACTCCCACACCCCCATATCCGTCAGTTCCTCCCTGCCAAAACAACTTATAGTAGCAATCCTTCCCAACAATCTTTCTGGCTGATCCCCCCTGTACCGGACTTCCTGCAAACATGCCACATCCACCCACCTCCTACTGAATGCCTCAACGACTTCCCCTGCCCTTCCTCTCAAACTTCCCACATTCCACAAACCCACCCTAAACCCCCTGGGTGATTTGCTGTCCTCAGGCTTGCTTCGGTGCTTGTATTTGTAGTTCATAGTCGGTAAGATAAAGAGGGGTAAACATTCGAAAGACCCGACCCATTGCACAGACCCAGGTCCAGGCAATGGATCTGGGACCCCTAGCCCACCAGCTTACCAGTGGCTGTGGTAGTGGCCTCGGGGCACCCTGCCAGGACAGCTGCTGGGACACCCTCCAAGCGCGGCTTGGCACTGCAACTGCCCCGCCATTTTACACCCACTGATAGGGCAGCCTCCTGGGGCGCTACTCCCAGGTTCGGGCCCCTCTCTATTGAGCGGAAGTGGCAGCCTGGGAACCGCAATGCCCTGTACCCTCTAGCACAGATTCAAGCACCATCTCGCCCCGGACCCATGATCTATGCCGGCGGAACCCCAGTCAAGCATCCCCCCAGAGTCCGCCACTAGGTAGCAGGGGCAAAGTTTTCTGGCCGCGTGCCCTTGCTGGCCTCAACCCCTGTAACATAGTGGGATACGTTGTGTAATATGTAAAGCGAATGTGATGTAGTGCATAGGATAGTTAGAGGAAATGTTTGGGAGAGTATGCTGGTCTACTCTCCATGTTACTGTCACACTGAAAAGGTCAGCAAAGGGGGATGGTTAGGTAGCTAGTGAAACAGGAGCTCCAGCTCTCCCTATCACCAGCATTCCCATTCCCCTCAGGAGTACTACCCTGTTCGGCCCGTGCTACAGCCTCCTCCTAATTACAGCCTCCTCCTAACTATGAAAAAGGTGAATGCCATTGATTTGTGTGAAAGATGATTTCCATAATCATTTTCATGTCTAACCTGTTTTCAGCATGCTGCAAAGTGGTAAAAAATTCCCATAAATGTTGATCATAATTTTCTGCTTTCAATTTAATTTTTTCATGCATGGTTTTGAAGTGAACCAGCTATGAAAAAGGTGAATGCCATTGATTTGTGTGAAAGACGATTTCCATAATGATTTTCATGTCTAACCTGTTTTCAGCAAGCTGTAAAGTGGTAAAAAAAAATTCCCATAAATGTTAATCATAATTTCCTACTTTCAATTTAATTTTTTCATGCATGGTTTTGAAGTGCACCAGCTATGAAAAAGGTGAATGCCATTGATTTGTGTGAAAGATGATTTCCATAATGATTTTCATGTCTAACCTGTTTTCAGCATGCTGTAAAGTGGTGAAAAATTCCCATAAATGTTAATCATAATTTCCTGCTTTTAATTCTATTTTTTCATGCATGGTTACCACTAGTATTGAAGTGCAACAGCTGTGAAAAATGTGAATGCCATTGATTTTCATGTCCGGTACCTAAGCAAAGCTGCCAACTCAGTGAACAGCTGTGCCTAACTTACCTCAAATTCATTCTTTTTGGGTTAAATTTAAATGGATTCATGCTTTGTGTTCATTATTTTAGTGCACTAGCTGTGAAAATGGTGAATGGCAGTGAATTTCATGTCCGGTCCTAAGCTAACCTAACCTAACCATTTTTCTGGTAACAATTTACATCATTTACTGTATCTGATGCTTTGTATCCAATAATTTAGTGCATAAAATGTGAGAAAAGATGATTTCCATGTCCGATACCTACTTACACTATGGTGGCAAGGTGGCAAGTTCTGAGCACCTATGCCTTACTCACCTCTAAATCATCATTTTTTGGTTAAAATTCAATTAATTCATGCTTTGTGTGCATTATCTATGTGAAAGGGGACCTAAATAAGTGCTATGCATGTCTGGTAGGGAGGCAGGAAGGTGGTTTTCTGATTTAGGTTAGGTTAGGTTAGGGTCAGGAATGACCGGTGCTGGAGCTTCAAGGCCACTATCCGGACAAGACCACTGTTCGGACATGCCTTTGGCTCTATTATGTTGGATAGTGGAGGGATTACTTATCAGTATCATTTCCTTGCCTAGTAAAAATAAGATTGAGTACTGATGGTACATCTAGTCCTGTTTTTCTGGTTATGTTGTGTTAGGAAAAACTCCTGCACAAGGTCCATGAGCTTTTGGTCCCAACAGCTTTCCTGGCTTTCGAACTGTACTCTCCGCCAGGTCTTCATATTCACCATTTTCCCAAATGTTAGATCTGGGTGGCATGTATAGATCTGCCACAATTATTTTCCCCATGTATAGATTTGCCACAATTACTGTATTTTCCCCATGTATAGATTTGCCACAATTATTTTCCATTCAGACGTACTAACCTCTACTGCGATCAATCCTACCTGTGAGGGTATATCTAGTTCTATTTCTTTGACTTGCAGAATTTTCTTTGTTAATATCATAATTCCTCCTCCTTTTTTTAAGCTCCTATCTCTTCTCCATATATTATATTCCTCTAGGTTTAGGGTATCGTTTGATATCCTTGATGTAAACCCTTTCATACTCGATGACGCTTTAGGCGTCATTTGGGTCTTTTCTCATAAATGCACGATGATGACTAAAGCATCATCTGTCTATCTATTGCCAGACGCCTCAATCCCGCATGGGGTGGCCACAAACAAATAGCCTCCATGTCGCTCTGTCCCCTGCCATTTCACTGCCCCGCTCCCAGCTCACACCCTCCTCTCTCATATACCTCTCCACTCCATCCCTCCATCTCATCCTTGGCCTCCCACCTCACTCACATACACTTTCCTTGTCAGTCTTTCACTCTCCATCCTCTCCACATGCCCAAACCACCTTAACGTGTTTCTCCAAACGCTTCCTATCACATCCACATCCACATCCACACCACAACACTCCTTCACTTCCTCATTTGTTAGTCTGTCTCTCCATGTGACTCCACATGCTCCTCTCAAATAACTCATTTCCACTGCTTTCACTCTTGACTTCTGTCCCTCCAACAGGGTCCAAGCTTCACTTCCATATGATAAAGTTGGTATGACAATACTGTCATGTAGCAACTTTTTCACTTCCATGCTCACTTCCCTGTTTCTTATCACTGCCTTCAAGGAACCAGCAACCTTGCTTCCCTGCTGCACCCTTTCAAGCACTTCACCCTCCAGACTTCCATCCTTACTCATCACACTACCCAAGTACTTAAATACACTCACATTCTCCATATCCTCCTCATCCAATCTCACTGTACATTCACTGACTTCACCTCTCTCGAAGACCATCACTTTACTTTTCTCTACATTCACTTTTAGATTCTGTTTCTTACACACTCTCCCAAACTCATCTACCAACCCTTGCAGCTCCCCTTCGTCTTCACTCAACAACAGAGTATCATCTGCAAACAACAGTACGGGGAGTTTCCAAACACTGCCCTATCTCACTAGGGCCGCTCCAACATCCACTGCCCGACCTTGTATCTCTTTTATAATCCCATCCATATACAGACATGACACATCCTTGTTTCAATCCAACCTTCAAATGGAAAAATTCACTCAGTTTGCCATCCACACGCATTGCGGCCTTAGCACCCTCATACATACTCTTCACAGCCTTCAACAACTTCCCATTTACTCCATATATTCTTAATACTTTCCACAATCCTTGCTTATCCACCCTGTCATGTGCTTTCTCCAAATCCATGAAGGCTGCATACAACTTCTTTCCCTTCTTTAGAAACTTTTACACTAAAGATCTAAGAATGAATATTTGGTCTACAAAACCTCTTCCCTTTCTGAAACCTCCCTGTTCTTCTCCCACTAATTCCTTTGTTATTTCCTTAACTCTGTCAATAAGTATCCTACTATATACTGTACTTTTCCTATTACACTAAGAAGGCAAATGCCCCTATGATTACCACACACTTCTCTTTCCCCTTTTCCTTTGTACAGGGGAATAATTATACCTGACTACCTTCCTCTCAGGCCAATCTGCACACCTTCCACATCCATTCTACTACTATCTCTCCCCATGCTTCAGCATTTCACCACACACTCCATCAATTCCTGGGGCTTTCCCCATTTTAACTTTTTTCATTACTTCCACCACTTCCATCCTACTGATTTCTTCCTCTCTTCTCACAACTCTCCTTCTCCTAGCCAGTCCCCAGCCACTTATACAGTACTTGCATTACTTTCATTCTCTATGTTCAACAATTCATTAAAGTGTTCTCTCCATCTGTTCACTTTTTCCTCCTTCTCCACTAGTAATCTACCATTTTGATCTTTGACACCCCCACTAACTTCGCTGGTACCCTGTCTAACTCTCTTTACCTCTTTCCAGAACATTTTCTTACATTCCCTCCACTTTACACTCAAATTCCTTCCAAATTCCTCACCCACTCTCTTCTTACTCTCTCCTACTAATCTTTTGCACCTCTCTCCTCCACTCTACATATAACTCTCTCTTCCATCTCACAGCTAAAAAAATTCACCCCCCCAAAAGAAGTTTTCTGTCGATTTGCATCAATTTTTGAGGCGTCATAGCTTGCCTGGCTCTCATCAAAAGCAATGAGTTGGCAAAAGTGGGTCCCGATACCAGAGTCAGTGCATACAAGTTGTTTAGTACCAAACTAGCTGTCAGTGAGGGAGGAGTGCGCAGTCCCTTGTCCCTTTAAATCCACTCTATTACACGCATCATGGTAGCACGACATATTTCACTATACCAATAATGCTTATGTAGAGTTTTTGGGCACTACTGTGATTAGATTTGGTGTTTGCTCAAAATTCAGAGAGGCACTCCTCAATCTCATACTTCAATAAACCCCCATGGTGATGAAGAGCACTGGCAGTTTTGGAATTACCACCCACATCAAAATACTGACAAGCCAGTCGTTAAAAGGTCATTTGTTCGCAAGGATGGTACCAACAGAACCTGGCTGTCATATAATGAGGAAAGACATTCCCTTCACAGTTATGTATGCATAGCATTTTCCAGTAATGTGGACAGGCACACCAGAGCTTTCATCAAAGGAATGACTGATTGGAGACATGTCCACCTGTGTGCTGAGAAAAATGAACACTCACAGTTGCATCTGAGATGTTCTGCAGCTTACCTCATGGAACGGAAAAAGTCTATGTAATATATCTCATTTCTTCACATGCAACCAACGCGAAGAGGTGACAAAGAAACGGGAAGTGATGGAAAGAGTTGTGGATACGATTGAGTTCACTGGCAAGCAGGGACTGAGCTACAGAGGGAGCAAGGAAAAAGCTGCATACACCACTGATGATGAGGTTAACCATGGTAATTTTTTGGAGGTCATGAAACTCATTGGGAAATACGATTCCGCCACAGCCCAGCATCTGGCGGAAGTCATACAGAAGAGTAAGCAGCGGCATGCAGATGGAAAAGCTTCGTGGGGCCACGGCTCCCTGATTACTATGTTATTAAAAACAACATTTAATTCTTTTATTGAAGTCATCTGAGATAACATATGCCACTGGATCTCTTTAGAACATGTTTGCTGTGGAGCTGGACACCATACAAGACATCTCGACACTGGATCAGTGCTCTGTTGTTATCAGGTATGTCGAGAGCACCGCCATTATCCAAGAACGATTAGTTGCCATTGTGAACTGAGAGAGTCAATGGGAAAAGCTTTTGTAGAGCTCCTTTCTGAAGTCTTGGCAGCAATGAAACTCGACCTCAAGAACTGTGTTGGGAATTCAACTGACGGCGCTGCAAACATGCAAGGAAAATACAATGGTTTTAGTACTCTGCTTCCCAAGGAAGCTCCAGTGCAGATCCATGTTTGGTGTCATGCACACGTATTAAATCTTGTCCCTTGCGGAAGCTACGGGCATCGTAATACCTAGCGTATCACTGTTTGCTTTATTGAACGACATTGCAGTGTTCTTTCGCGAATCTTACCAATGTATGAATATCTGGAGTATGCACTCGACTACAGTAAAACGGTTGGGTACCATCGGAGAAACAAGATGGTGGTCAAAGCACGCTGCCCTAAAAAAATTTTTGGTACCTTCAATCAACCAGACCAAGCTCTCTTTGTGGAGGTCCATACTGCTCTCAATGCCATCTTGGTTAATGGAAAGATCTAGGTGACTATCAAAGTCAAGGCTAAAGGATATATTGACAGTCTACTCAAGTTTGGAACTATTCTCTTGGCCCAATTATTTCTATGAGTGTTTTCTTACACAACACTGTTGTCTAAGTATTTACAAACTTCACAATTGGACCTATTGACTGTTCACCGGATGATGAATGACTTAATTGAAAAATGAAAATCCTACGGAATGACTTCCACACGTGCCATGGTGCTGCACTGTGGTTTGTCAAATGAGCAAACGACAAACTAGAGGAAACAGAGGAAGACCTTGTTCTCGAAGCATCTATTCCAGTAAGGCAACAACCACAAAGGAAATACATGCCTGGAGAGATATGCAGAGACTAAGCTGTGTCTGCTGCCAGTCCTACGAAGAAGTATGAAACAGAGGTGTATAACTCGGTACTGGATACCATCGTAAACAACACAGAATGAAAAATGGAAAGACCGTCAACATTCTTTGCAGATATATCACTTCTCCACCCAAGAAACTTTGAACAACTGCCCTTCTGTGTTGGAGCAATGGAGGAGCTAAGTAGACATGTCCAGAGATTTGATGTCAATGCTACTCCTGAACAGTTGCGAACAGAACTATGAAGTTTTGCAGAACAATGGCCTACCCTCAAACTGTCAATAGGGGATGCATATTCAGGCTGCAGTAGGCAGAAGGATACCAGCAAGTCTAGTGACAATGATCCTGATCAAGAAATGCAGTGTTCGTCTAGTACAGTGTCATGCAGAAACTGTCCTCTCTGCTGTTACAAAGTACGGCATGATTTATGACTCTTCACTGATGCCTACAAGAGAATTGGTCTGGCATACAGGCTGCTACTGATGCTGCCTGTATCACAAGTGGCCTGTGAAAGATTATTTTCTTTTCTGAAGCGGATAAAGGATCGACTGAAGAGCGCTATGACTCAAGACCACTTGGAGGCTTTCATGCTGATTTCTATAGAATAAAGTGTCCTGTCAAAACTTAGTAATGAAAGAATAATTGAAAGAGTGGCTGCCTCAAGCAAAGCACTTCACAGGCTTCTTGCATTGTAACACTATGTTCTGTAAGTAACTGTAGTCTGAAAACTTTTCATTGTGCAATACTGCATTACAGGACATTGTTTTGCAAAATTGCGAGTACAGTATATATTACAAGCTGTTTCTGAAATACCTCATGTTTTGCAAGTACACCTAGTTCAACATAGTTTGTGTTTTAAAGCATTCAGTGCTAAGCATTTGGTGCTAAGTATTGCAGAGTGATCAAGAATGGCTCAGAATGCTTTGGAAATCTTTAATTTCTTGAATTTTGGTATGAAGAAATAATAAAAAATAATTTGTATTAATGCAAAGAACTTACATTTGCTCCTTAAAATCCTGATATCATTTTTATATCAGGCTCAGAATTTGTCTGAAAAAACATACATAATAAGACATTGCTACAATGTAAAGGTGCCAAAAAGAGTGCCTCTTGAATGCCCTGAAAGAGCACAAAATGCTGTCTTCTAAACCTTAAAAGTAAGCAATTTTCCCCTAGACCTCGCACCTCCGGCGCTTGCACATTCATTTTAATAAAAACACAAGTGGGAGGCCCACTAGAGATGTTCACAGAAAGAGGGCCGACTTGATCAGAAATTGCCCGGGCCAGTTCAACCAACCAGTCCGCCCCTGATGGTGGCTGTGTTGGGATGGAACAGTAACCTGCCTTAGCCTCATTGTAAATGACATTTGTCTTAGTAAGGGCTAAATCATTTTAATTGTAGAGTAATTTTGTTACTTTGGGTAATGATTGAGAAAGCTATTGATGAAATCATTGTTTAATTATTAGAAAGCTATTGAATACTCAATCATCAGAGTAATTTCCATGCTTTGTAATGATGGTTATTGGTCATCCTGTTTGATCCTATTCACATACTCCATGGGTTACTTTGTAAATATGTATCAATATATTGTTAATTAATATACAAAAATTGCCTTATATTAATTCCTCCTTATTGATTTGGGTGTCATAAGTAGTTGATTGTTATAAGCAGTAAAAGAACCTGAAATCCTGCTGTGGAGTAATATGGGGTAGTGGGATTTGTGACAGAAGGAAAGAATGAGAATAGGGTAGGGGTGAATAGAAGAGAGAGAGAGAGAGAGAGAGAGAGAGAGAGAAAAAGAAAAAAAA
>JAGKTI010023470.1:0-14794 GCA_018397915.1 Birgus latro
GATGGTATAGTTATGTGGAGAAAATGGATAAAAAAAGAGGTGAAAAAGGTATATCTCTGCGAATTTTAAGAAAGGAAGTGGTGAGGTAAGCCTAGGAGAAGGTCGAGGGATAAGGTGGATGAGTGTGTGCAGTGCGTCCCTGCGTGCAAGGCCTGGGGGGGAGCTGGGTTTACGATGAAAGAGTTGAGATGTAGGATAGGACTGGAGTGTATTGGTGTTGTGATGAGGAGATGTAGGCTGAGGTGGTTTGGACATGTGGAGAGGATGGGGGATGATATTGGGTACAGAGGGTGAGAGGTGTTAATATTGGGGGAGGGGTTGGGAGGGGTAGACCGAGAAAGACATGGGACGAGGTCATTACGTGTGACTTAAGGGTTAAGGGACTGAACAGGGAGGCTGCCAGGGATCGAGCAGCGTGGAGAGCCGCCATTAGGTGACCAAGGCCGACGCATGCAAGCATGTTGGAGCCTTCAAAAACGAAACGAAACAAAACAAAACAAAACAAGAAAGGAAGGGAGAAGCCTGAGTAATATTTATATTCACCTGGAACTACCTAATTTATTATGTATTGTCTAGATTTCCTACGACTTATTTCTTACCATATACATAAGCAGCTGACATTTTTAACTCTTGGCTACCGAGATACAGCCAGTTTGCTCTCGTACTTCACGGTGAAATGACGCCCGTCCATTTCTGCCGCTTTTGCGCTGTTATAAAAGGCCCTGTGACCTCTACCCCTACTAAACATTGTGTGGAAAGCAGTAAAGGACTGTATATATAGACAAGTGTAATAAAGTACTAGAAATAGTAAAGTGTGAGTGTGTACATGAGTAAGAAATGAGAGAACACCGGCTGCGAATTAGCAGGAGTGGAAGGCTCATACGCGCTCGTATTTTACATTGCTTTCACAGTGTTTTTTTTTTTTAGTATGGATTCCAAACTACTTGGAAATCATTGAATAGTGTGCTGGCAGTGGTATTCAGATTAGAGGATGTCAGGAAGTGTAAAGTGGAGACTTAGTTACCCAACTTCAGAAGTCTCCACAAGTCCTACGGTAGTCGACGACTGCTAAAAAAAACATCCCAGGGGAAAGCTGAAGGTATATGCCATAAGCATATGTAATTATAATATTCTAGGACTAATAACTGATTTTTGGCAAATATTTTAAAAAAGTCAGTCGGAGCGTGAATATCCCCGCGGGAATGCCACGGAAAACCTCTGACAATCCCGCAGTGTAGGGGTTAACATATGGGTGTGAGATTATGGTGTGACAAGAAAATGAAATGTCAAGAGTGACAGCAGTGGAAATAAGACTGCTGAGGAATGTAAGTGGAGTACAGTGAGTGGATAGGATATGAAATAATGTGATTCGTGAAAGATGCGGAGTGAGGAAGTCTGTGGACACCAGAATCGAAGAGAGTGTACTACGATGGTATAGTTATGTGGAGAAAATGATAAAAAAAGAGGTGAAAAAGGTATATCTCTGCGAATTTTAAGAAAGGAGGTGGTGAGGTAAGCCTGGGAGAAGGTCGAGGGATAAGGTGGATGAGTGTGTGCAGACGAGAGGTATGGAAGTACATGAGACTTGGGGACTAACAAGAGATGAGTTGGCTGTATGTATGTTGTAAGAAGAAGTGCATGGTCAGGGATTTGGCATCCCTTTTTAATGTGGCAGCATTTAGACTGATTCTATTGGATAAGTTTATGTGAAGATACAGAATGTGGTGAAAGTTTTTTGGCGTATCAGATACAGCCAGGATTCCGGGGGCCTGAATGATGAGTGAATGGATGCTTGGCTCACTGGACTGGGCACACTACAGCTGTCTGGACATTGGTACTCCTCACCCTGTCCTAGGGTGGGATAGGAGGTCCAGATGATGATGACGATGATGATATACATACTGTATATATATATATATACATATATATAAATGAATCTTCGGTTATTATACCGATATTATGGTACTAAGGCCCACAAGCCACGCCCACTCTCTGTCTGGCGACTGGTTCATATGAAATGTTCGAGTGGCTACCCATGTAATCATACTAAGTGTGTTCTCAGTTCGTAATCAGGCCTGTACTTCTCTTCAGTAACGTCAATAATCAAGAAAAGTTAAATACGTATCATAAAATGTTAAATCAAAGATACAAATTGTTTTTGAATGAAGTCCATTCAATATTTCTTTGTTTTATATCAAACATAAATTTACTAAAAACAAATGACACCAAACACTGAGTACAAGTCAGTGAAGTACAGTGTGTATAGTCTAGTTATATCCCTATATTATATAAATGATAAAAGTCAATGCTATTGGAGCCGTCCATGGGGAGGTAAAATGCTTAGGGGAACAGCCAGTCACTCGGTAGGAAATTAAACGTACCACCAGCCAGCTGATGTCATCTCACATCTGTCTATGTCAAAACAAGTCCACCCTGTGGAAATCACCAATGAGTACGTATGCTTTGCTCGTCCCGATTTGTAATTCATATTTAAAGGTATGTGAAGGCAAAAATAACATGTTTATTATAATAGCCTATCATTATGCAGAGCAGTAACTGCCAATGTTTATAATTAAATCAGATGACACAAACTAATCTTTCCTTCAACAATGACCTCACACTCATGACATGGATACAGTACTGCACTTTAAAATGCATGGTAGCTTATAATTATGATGGCCATATAATTAATGGTTACCTAAACGAAAGGGTGTGGAAGTACCGACAGTGAGCGTGTAAGTACAGTAACGTGCTGCAGTGATACACCACTGCTCATCATGAAGAGAGAGAGAGGAATCTGGGAGAAAAGCAGGGTGGTCAGGAGGGAGGGTAAGTTGCCACTTTAATTTTGTGATACATTGCTTACAAAGATATTTATAATATGAGCACAGAAAAATCTACATTTGAAAACCGTTATCACTCTGGCTGTTCCTTTTACCTCCCCATGGACTCCTCATATATGAGTTTTTTGAGTTATACAACAATTTGGGATACACATTCTCATACAAATTGTAGTTCACTGAATAGTGTACCTTATGTTTGGTGTCACTTTTTGAGCCTACATTATGTTTGCTACAATTAACCCGCCCAGTCCCCCTGACGTACGATGTACGTCACGCTCAGACCCACTGATGTGCATCGTACGTCAGTCAATGCAAGGCCCGTCATTTGCACATTTTTCAAGATTCGCGGGTGATTTTTGGTAAGCATATGTGGGAGACCTTCCTCTACCCACTGTCAAGCAGGGATACTGCCTGGCCCCACCTGACCCCCCCTCCGCCCTCCCTCCACACTCAGCAATTCACCTGTTAGCAGTAACCTGGCCAGTAAAGACATGTTGTGCCACGGTCTCTCCAATGATGAAATTCACGGTGAAAGTGATTCCTGAGGTGGAGGACAAAAAAATAAAGAAGCTAGAGGAAGAAACAAACAGAAGTGATGAGGTGGTAATGTCGTAAAGGAAGGTGCCATATGTTGGTGTTTTTGATGAGTGAACAATGCTTATATCACCTATATTATTGAGTCAAAACCAATATAGTCTTGTACTACACATAAATTTGTACCAAGTAAATAAATAAAAACGTAATTTAAAGTGGCTTGAATTAGTTAACTCTCCCATAGTTCGTTTTCTTTGAAGCCAGATACCCTTAGAAAGAATGAAAAGGTAAGGATGACTGTCACCTGTAACAATGTTTATAAGCTCAAGAGGGCAATTTCACTAGAATTTTCAATGTTTCTCACCAAAAGCGGAGGTCTGAGCCAAAAAAAGACAAATTGAAAATCAGTCAGGTTCTGAGGGTGGGTTGGGTAAAAAAGCGGTCGGGACTGGGCAGGTTAACCACTTAACCGCAGGTCGTCACTTCGTGACGGTCGGTGGCAATGGATCCAACTGCGGTGCGTGACTTTGGTGCTTCTGTGTTGTTTTGAATTCGCCAGGGCTTTCAAGATATAAATATATATAAGAGAGTCAGGGAGAAGCCTGAGTGAGATTTACAGTCACCTGGACAAACCTAATTTATTATGTATTGTCTATATTTCCAACAACCTATTTCATGGCATATACATTAGCAGCTGACATTTCCAACCCTTTTATACCCAGATACGTACATCATTCAGTTCAACGTCGTCCTTCAGGATGGAATCACGTCACCCCTCCATTTCCCATGCTTTTCCGGCCATTTTAAAAAGCCATGTGACCTTTACCCCTACTAAACATCATGTGGGAAGCAGTAAATGACTGTAGATATATATAATTGTAATAAAGTACTAGAAATGTAAAGTGTGAGTGTGTTTATGAATACGAAATGACCGAATACGAGCTGCGACCTAGCATGATTGGGAGGCTCTTACTTTAAATTGCTGTCAAAGTGTTTTTTTATGGGAGTATGGATACTTGTAAATAATTGAATAGTGTTTCTAGTGATAATATCAGGCACTGGTATTCATATTACGGGCTGTCGGGAAGTGTAAATTGGAGACTTCGTTACCCAACTTCAGAATTCTCCAGAAGTCCTACGGTAGTCGACGAAGGCTAAACAAACATCCCAGGAGAAAGATGAAGGTATGTGCCATACGCATATGTAATTATAATATCGTAGGACTAATAACTGATTTTGGGCAAATATTTTTAAAAAGTCACTCAGAGCGCGAATTACCCCCAGCGGGAAGTGCCAGAACCGCCTCTGTCAACCCTGCGGTTTAGGGGTTAAAGAAATAGTGAACAGACTTCATTCGAAAGCATGCATGCATCCTTGACCTCGACCGTTTGTGGCACCTGTTTTATATTTTTTATATCCTCTCTAATGAGCTAATCCATTCATCCATCCATCATCCAATCCCACGTTGCCCCATTAGCAGCAGAGGAGCCTGGGGCTATGCAGATTGGTCCTGACATATAAGATGAGAGTGACCAGCCTCACTCATCCCTGAGTAGCATCATGTGAGCAATAAACCCCAACCACCCCTTGGATATAAACCTTCACCAGCTCAATTTGGTTGGAACACCTCAATTACCCACTAAACCACCAGGCGCAATAAATTGGTTATATGGTTACCACCCAGCATAGTAAGTGGTTTCTTGATGTACAGGAAACCATTTGGCTTGTCACTCTGTGTAGAGTCACCCACAGGCAGAAAGATGAGGAAAGAATGAAGGTAAGAAAGACAGAAGAGGAACTGTAAAATCACCCATAGGCAGAAGGACGAGGAAAGAATGAAGGAAAGAAAGACAGAAGAGGATGTGCTAATGCCTTGAAATAATTTGCATTGATATATACTCCTAATAATTAACAGTACTGTAGAGAAAATCTTGTGTTAATTAACTGCCAACTCATTTTATACAAATAAATGGGCAGATGCACAAACATTTTATATGGACAAATCAGCTATTTTCAGCCACAGAAAGTGGGCGTGGCTTCTATGCCTTACTAGCATAAAATCAGTATAGCCAAATTAATCCTCCAATCTGATTATACCCAGTCATCAAGTGAGCTAAAAGGCATGCCTTTTGTCAGGATTTAACAAGAGCATCATAATTGGATTCTCTGCAATCAATGAACATGCAAAAGTATCCACCAAACCAGCAAAAATAAGTAACACTAACCGGTTCCCCTATTATCTCAAAGGCATGTGCAAGTATCTTAAAAGCTTCCTCTGCACCGGGTTGCTTGTTCTTATCCGGGTGGACAAGGAAGGCCTGGCGTTTATAGTATTTTTTTATATCATCATCAGTGCAGTCCCTCGTCACCCCGAGGATGCTGTAAGGGTCCTTTCCCTTGCATGCCAGCAGCCGCTTCATTGCTTCTTCACCTGTTGTTGGCAGCGAGATGTTGCACTCGAGTCCCCCACTTACTTTCTTATCTCGCCCTGAGGTGGAAAGCTATATGAATGAAGGTAGTGGGAGTTCATGGGAAAACTGCCTGATGACTGAATACTGTCCTCCTGAGTGATATGGTGCCAATTTTTTCCAAGGCCATCCCCCTCCAGGATTTCCAAGATTAAGGCATCAGGGTATAAATAGATACATCACAATTTTCTCAACTATTGTATCTATACAGCCCAAAAGCAAGGATGGATGTATCTTGAGACCATCACTAATGGACTTCACAACCCTTCACATATTAACCCTTCCCACACCAGGTGAAACAACATAACCTGGAACGTCATGTGGGGTGGGTCTTGAAAAACCCAAACTTAAGTTCTGGACTTCTGCCACATTCACAAATTTACAAATGTTAAATTTTGTACATATGTTGCCCAGGACACAGCATGTGTAGCCAATCCACCATGTGTCCCTTGTGTGTGTGTGTGTGTGTGTGTGTGTGTGTGTGTGTGTGTGTGTGTGTGTGTGTGTGTGTGTGTTTATGAAAGTACAATTTGTAATATTTTCTTCAAAATTTTTGAAAGTCTGCATACGTAATGAATAATGTGGCATATATTTTTAAGTTACAGTACATCATTCTTATTCATTAAGCATGCTCTTAATATAATAAAATATAATTATTATCTGTTATAAATAAATACCTACCATAAAAAACAATATGAAAATAAAATGACATACAAAAATTGGTTGCATCTATGTTCAGAACAAAAGAAAGATTGACATTAATTTCAGAAAACCCATGAACGATTTACAAATCAAGTAAACAGAAACATAAACAAGATTGACCTATTTATAATCAGAAAACCCTTGAGTGATTTTAACATCAATCATTGCAGGTGTCATAATCAGCATAAAAAATGGGAGGATCTTCTACGATTCTCCCCCACTCACTGTAAAACATCTCAACATTCAGTGACATGGTCAATAATACCAATAATCTGGAGAGAGAGAAAAAAAAATAAGTTACAAGGAATGTTAGGCGGGGTACTGGATGAGCCCCAATGAAGTTTGCATCCTCCTAACTCCTGAACTGTAAGACTTTCCACTCAAATGCTGTGTGCTTATTCACTGGCCAAAGTCAAACAAAGCCATGGTTCGCCAGATCCCTAAAACAACACGTGGCTGAATGGCATCATTTAAAAAAATGTGTTGGGGTCAATCTGACCCCACATGGCATACGAAGGGTTAAAACAAATTTATTGTACACAGAAATGTACCAGCTGTCAAATAATACCAAAATGGTCTCTAGTCTCCTGATCATCTTAAGTCCTAATAATCCCGCCCTTCTACTTTCTTATCCTGCTTCTTTTACCCAAGGTTGGATTTTTGTAAATAAAAATTTTAAAAACGACTTCACAAATGAAAATTATTCTTTTTATTAAAATTAAATATAATCAGATGATCACAAAATTAGTGAATTTATCCAGTTTATAGAACTGAGTAAAATGACTCTAGAGGAACAACAAAATAGTAACTATGTTAATGTCAATCATTACCAAAGCCACAGTACCCACTTAAATAGAGTTCACCTAATATAATGAAGTCATGTTGTGGCCCCTGGCTTATTGTTTCGATTATGACAGCTCCAACATGCTTCCCTGCGTTAGCCTTGGTCACCTAATGGTAGCTTTCCATGCTGCTCAATCTCTGGGAGACCCCCTAGTCAGTCTCTTATCCCTGAGGTCATACTCAATGACCTCATCCCAGGTTTTCTTTGGTCTACCTCTCGCAACCTTACCCCCAACATTCACTCTTCTCATTTTCTGCATCCAACTGTCATCCCTCATCCTCTCCATATGCCTAAACCATCTCAATCTACCTTTCCTCATCACAACACCAATTTACTCCAGTCCCATTCTTCCTCTTTAACTCTTTCATCGTAAACCTAGACCCCCCAGGCCTCGCATTCAAGGATGCACAGCACATCCATCTAGTCACTGTCATTTCTGTACATTTGAGCCTAAAAATATCCTCTTCCCTTACTGCCCAGGTCTCATTACCATACCGCATTACACTCCTAACGTACTGTATGCCGCATACAAAGACACTTTTGCATGGAAGGAGAGCCATCTCAATGTCAAGAAAGGCAGCAGCTCTGTGAACTTCTTCCAACTACTTCTCACTCTAGCCACAAAGCTGGCTCCAGCCCCACCTCCAGCACATAACATGTCTCCCAGATAAAACTCTTCCACACATTCAAAAGACTCACCAGCAAAATCAATCCTATCACACCTGACAATCTCCATGTGTTCTTCCCGACACACCGCACATGTGAATTCCACATTATCTTGCAGTCTAATACCACTACATCTCTTATGCAACCACTTATCACAAAGACTACACCAGAAGGAATTACTTCCCACACTCTTGTGACAAACCCTACATGGCCACTCTCCCTCCTCTATGACAGTACCAACACCAACCCCAGATACCATCAACATTGTTTTATCTGCATTTACTCTCAGAACCTTGTGCCCCATTCCATCTCTCCACTTCCTAAATTCTTCTTCTGCCTCCCTTTCATTCCTTGAAATAAACACCAAATCATCAGCATGCAACATCTCCCATGAGAGTCCATTTCTTCAGTCTTATGAGAGGGCTTCATGCACCCTAATAAACAATAAGGGGCTCAAGACTAACTCCTGATGCACACTAACATTCAATGAAAACCCATCAATCAAATCTCCATTCACTCTCATCTGGGTACGAGCACCCATATACAAAAATTACTGAACCAGCCACTCCTCAATCCCAAGCTTTTTCATTACCCACTTCACCACCTCCCAAGGGACTCTGTCAAAGGCCTTCTCCACATTGAAAAAAAAAAAAAAAAAAATCCAGTGGACTGAAGGCTGACGCAGTCTATCTCCTACATTCAGAGAATAGGGTAAGAGCTGAAGGATGTTTCTTCTCTTGTTGTTAACCCAGGTCTGTCTGGCTGGGTTGACCCCACCAACAACAGATAAGCAACCACTCCTGCTGGGCCATCCTATAAGTGACCTGTACAAATCAGGCAGCATACCCGCCCGGTTATTTTATTTTTTTTTTTTTAATGCAAGGAAGAAGGAATCAAAGGCCACAGGCCTGCATACTGTTACTTCCAAGAATAAACAAAAACAATACAAAAGAGAGCCAAATTCAAGATCCGTTCAATTCAAGATACCTGGACACACTGCATTTGAAAGACTGGAGATCATAGGAAGTAGGAAATACAGACAGAGGAAGACAGTTCCACAGTTGACCAGTTGCATAAATGAAGGACTGGGAGTAACGGTTAACTCTTGCATTAGAGAGTTGGACAGAAAAGGGATGAGAGTTTGTTGCTAGACGGGTACTACGTGCCCATCGTAGAGGTGGAGGGATGCAAGCAGAGAGTTCAGAGGAACAGTGACCATTGAAGTAGCGATAGAAGAGAGATAAAGATGCAACAGTGCGGCGAAGAGACAAAGGTTGAAGGGAATCAGTAAGAGGAGGAGAGTTAATGAGACGAAAAGCCTTTGACTCCACCCTATTGAGAAGAGCTGCATGTGGGTAGCCTCCCCACACATGAGAGTTGTACTCCATACACGGACGAATAAAACCCGTGTACAAGGTCAACAACTGTGCAGGGGTAAAGAAAGTTCGGAATTGGCTTAGCACACCTAATCTCTTGGAAGCAGATTTCAAAAGAGATGTAATATGTTCTTTCCAAGACAAATCCCGAGAGAATGAAACCCCAAGCATGTTCAAGGATGATGCAGGACATAACTGTTCATTATTAAACATTAGTGGGTAATCCTGAGGAAGATTTTGTCGGGTTGATAAGTGTAAGAACTGAGTTTTTGATGCATTAAAAATAACAAGATTATTTTTACCCCAATCAGAGATACGAGCCAAGTCAGACATTAGGTGTGCCATAGCCTCATCCCTTTTTTGTTGAAGTAACTGCTGAGATGGACGTTGCGGAAATCAAATGGAAAGGTGAAGGGTGGAATCATCAGCATATGAGTGGATAGGGTTAGATGTACAGCTTAGAAGGTCATTGATGAATAAAAGGAAGAGAGTTGGTGATAGGACAGAGCCCTGGGGAACACCACTGTTGATAGGTCTAGGAGAAGAATGATGGCTGTCTACAACAGCGGCTACAGAACGATCCGAAAGGAAGCTAGAGATGAAGGCACAGACAGAAGGATAGAAACCGTAGGAGGGCAGTTTAGAAATTAAAGATTTATGCCAGACTCGATCAAAAGCCTTTGAGATGTCAAGTGCAATGGCAAAGCTTTCGCCAAAGTCCCGAAAGGAGGATGACCAGGAGTCTGAAAGGTAGGTGAGAAGATCGCCAGTGGAGCGTCCCTGACGCAACCCATACAGACTATCAGAAAGAAGGTTGTGACAGGAAATATGCTTTAAAATTTTTCTGTTACGAACTGACTCGAAAACTTTTGAGACACAGGATGTTAAAGCAATTGGACGATAGTTAGAGGGTTGGGAATGGTCACCCTTCTTTGGGACTGGCTGAATGAGAGCAAACTTCCAGCAAGAAGGAAAGGTACAAGTTGATAGACAAAGGCAAAAGAGTTTACCTAGGCAGGGTGTAAGCACAGAAACACAGTTTTTGAGGACAACTGGAGGGACTCCATCAGGACCATATGCCTTGTTAGTACTGCAGCCAGTGATGGCAGAAAATACATCTGAAGAAATTTTAATGTCAGTCAAGAGGAAGTCAGAGGGGGGAAGTGATGGAGGAATAGCACCGGAATCGTCTAAGGTGGAATTGGAGGAGAAAGTCTGAGCGAAGAGATCTGCTTTATCAGTAGAAGAAATAGCTACAGAGCCATCAGAGTAGAAAAGAGGAGGGAAGGATGATGAGGTAAAGTTGTTAGAAAGGTTTTTGGCAAGGTGCCAGAAGAAGCAAGAAGAATTCGAGTTGGAGAATTGAGAACTTTTAGCATGGATGAAATTATTCTTAGCAGAGCAAAGAACAGACTTAGCACGATTCCGGGCAGAAATATATAAAAGATGTGATTCAGGGGTGGGTTGGCTCTGGTACTGCTTATAGGCCCTCTCCTTGTTGCAGACAGCATTAGAACAAGCGTGATTAAACCAAGGCTTTCTTGCATTAGTCAGAGGATATGAGAAAGGAATGTATGCTTCCATGCCCGAGAGAATAACCTCCGTAATGCGCAAGGCACACTCAGATGGCTCCCAGCCATGGAAGCAATAATCATTCCAAGGAAAATCAAAGAAGTACTGCCTGAGGGCCTCCCAATCTGCAGCTCCAAAGTGCCACAGGCAGCATTTCTTTGGAGGGTCCACAGGCCGCACTGGAGCGATAGGACAGGTTAAGGTAATAAGGTTAAGATCGGAGGAGCCCAACGGAGAGAAAAGATTAACAGTGTAAGCAGAAGGATTAGTTGTTAGGAAAAGGTCAAGTATGTTGGAACTCTCTCCAAGGTGGTCAGGGATACGGGTAGGGTGCTGTACAAGCTGCTCTAGGTCATTAAGGATAGAAAAGATGTAGGCTTGTTCACCAGGTGGATCAGTGAAAGGAAAGGAGAGCCAAAGGTGGTGGTGAACATTGAAATCTCATAGAATGGAGATTTCAGAGAAAGGAGAAATGGATAGAATGTGTTCCATCGTAGAAGTAAGATAGTCAAAGAATTTTTGATAGTCAGAAGAATTAGGAGATAAGTAAACAGCATAGATATATTTAGTCAGAGAATGACAGGAAAGCCGAAGCCAGAGAGTAGAGAATTCAGAAGAATCAAGTTCAGGAACACGTGAGCAAGATAGATCGTTGCGTACATATACACAACAGCCACCTTTGGCTTTGAAATGAGAATAGAGAAAGTAGGAGGATACAGAAAAGGGTTTGCTGTCAGCTGCCTCAGACAGCTGAGTCTCAGAGAGAAAGAGAAGGTGAGGTTTAGAGGAGAAGAGGTGGTGTTCAACAGAGCGAAAGTTAGAGGAAAGGCCGCGAATGTTACAGAAATGAAGAAGGAGTGAGTCAGACAGTGGTTCCAGGCAGCTCTTTGAGTCGTCACCAGGAGAGGAGCGGATGGTGGGGGCATTTATGATCCCCCCCCTGGGGACTCCGAGGCAAGATTTTTGTGTGCCATTTTCATAATTAATTTTGAAAAGGAAGTGTAGTGTGTAGTGTGCATGTAGTTTGGTGTTGGCAGTTAGAGAAACTTGTACTGGAGAGCATGCTGGACTACTCTCTGTGTTACTGAGACACTGAAAAAGTTCAGCAAAGGAGGATGGTCAGGAACAAGTCCTGAAGGCTGATGAAATGGGAGCTCCAGCTCTCCCTGTCATCAGCCTTCCATCCACCTTGGAAGTACTGCCCTGCTCGACTGGTGCTACAGCCTACTCCTACTACTGGTGTCATCGTGTGAAGGTGTCCCCCTTCAAGCACCAATGAGGTAGTAATGATGGCTATCAAAGTTGGGTGCAAAAATAACTTCGTCAGCTATGAAAAATCATCAGTAAATGAAAAATGAGCAACAAAAAAGTAATATCACTCAGTAAACCCACTAAACTGATTTTTCTCATTTATTGTCAGTCTGTGGGAGTCAATTACAACTGCACAAGTCATGTCTCCACATTTCAAAAGGCAGGAGGGAATTCTGAACTAATCCTAGCATTGTGACTTTGTCTATCCTTATGTTAAGATTTTTTTTATTACAAGCACCAACAATACATTATAAATTTTTATATTATTTCCTTTAAAGTTCAATTCTGACTAAAATCAGTTATTTATTTTTTTGTTTACTTTAATACTGTCTGATTAAAACAGTTTTATCTTAATAATGGCAACCCTACTTTCATCAAATGAATGTACAGTGCAACCTCCAAAAGTCGAACATCAGATGGGTCATTTATCAGGCTATCCTTGTCTCGTTCTCACAGTTCACTGCAGATGTACTTTTGGCATGACCATTGTAATATGGGCTAACCAACCTGCTGCAGGAATCCTATATTCTAAAGTTTTTATAACACGACTGTTATTATTTACCTCTTGTAACTCAAGCTAATAATAATCATCAGTTTAATCCATCTCAAATTTGATTGTAAAGTGGAGGGAATGTAAGAAAATGTTCTGGAAAGAGGTAAAATGAGTTAGACAGGGTGCCAAAGAAGGTATCTGGGAAGTGAAAGATAAAAATGGTAGGTTACTAGTGGAGAAGGGAGAAAAAGTGAGCAGATGGAGAGAACACTTTAAGGAATTGCTGAACACAGAAAATGAAAGTAATGTAAGTATAAGTGGCTGGGGAATGGCTGGGAGAAGGAGGGATGTGAGAAGAGAGGAAGAAATCAGCAGGATGAAAGTTGTGGAAGCAATGAAGAAAGTTAAAATGGGGAAAGCCCAAGGAATTAATGGAGTGTGCAGTGAAATGCTGAAGAATGGGGAAGAGATAGTAATAGAATAGATGACGAAGATGTGCAGATTGGCCTGGGAGGAAGGTAGAGTCCCGGGGGAATGGAAGTCAGATATAATCATTCCTCTGTACAGAGGAAAAAATCATTCCCCTGTACAAAGGAAAAGGGGAAAAAAAAGTGTGTGGTAATTATCCGGGCATCTGCCTTCTTAGTGTAACAGGAAAATTATATGGTAGGATACTTATTGACAGAGTTAGGGAAATAACAGAGGAACTAGCCCCAGGCTCCTACGCTCCTCTGTGGGGCGACATAGGATTGGATAATGAATGAATGAATGATTAGTTGGAGAAGAAGAGGGAGGTTTTTAGGAAGGGAAGAGGTTGTGTAGATCAGATATTCATTCATAGATCTTTAGTGGAAAAGTTTCTAGAGAAGGGAAAGAAGTTGTATACAGACTTCATGGATTTGGAGAAAGCATATGACAGGGTGGATAGACAAGGATTGTGGAAAGTACAGTATTAAGTATATATGGAGTAGATGGGAAGTTGTTGAGGGCTGTGAAGAGTATGTATGAGCAGCAGGGGAAGTCGTTGAGGCATTCAGTAGGAGGTGGGTGGATGTGGCATGTTTGCAGGAAGTCCGGTACAGGGGTGGATCAGCCAGAAAGATTGTTGGGAAGGATTGCTACTATACGTTGCTTTGGCAGGGGGGAACTGACGGATATGGGGGTGTGGGTGTGTTGGTTGCAGAGAAATGGGTGGAATATGTCATGAATGTTATGAGAGTAAGTGATAGGATAGTAGTGAAAATTTTGATCAGGCAGAAATTGATTTCAGTTATACTGGCATATGCTCCACAGGCAGAATTGGATGACGCAGAGAAGGCCAGATTTGGGGATGATTTAATAGGTGTAGTGAGAGGTATGGGTGATGATGAGGTAGTGGTTCTGGGAGGGGATTTAAATGGTCATGTGGGTGAAGCAGCTCAAGGTTATGAAGGAGTCCATGGAGGATGTGCATATGATGTGAGGAATGTGGAAGGGGAAAGAATACTCGAGTTTGGGGAGGCTATGGACATGATTGTGCGCTACACAAATTTTAGGAAAAGAATGAGCCGGTTGATTACGTACGAGTCCGGGGGAAATAGTAGTCAGATAGATTATTTTCTGGTCAGGAGGGTTGATAGGAGATTAGTGAGGGATGTTAAAGTTATAGGAAGCGAGGAGTGTGTGCAGCAGCACAAACTGTTGATTTGTGACATGGTGCTTAAGGAACGAGTGATGAGGAGGAGGACATATGTACCTAGGAGGAAAATATGGAAGCTGAGACACCAATCAGTAAGGGATGCCTTTTATAGTGAGATGAGGAGAGTGGTGGCTGAACAGGAAGCCGTAGACAGAGGCGTTAATGAAGAGTATAGAGCCCTTAAGTACAACCTCTTGAGAGTTACCGATGCAATATGCGGTTGGACAAGAGGCCCACCAAGACATAAAGTAACTTGGTGGTGGGATGAGGGTGTAGAAGCTGCAGTTAAGGAGAAAAGAAGGCTTTT